>CAUYSK010099575.1:0-68466 GCA_963575035.1 Avahi laniger
GTATAGCCTACAGGCCAGATGTTGCCTGCCATCTGTTTTTACAAATAAAGTTTTATTGGAACACATACTTGTTCATTTACATACGATCCATAGTTGTTTTGCACTAAAACGGCAGAATGGAGGAGTTGAGGTAGAAACTAGATGGCCCACAAGTATAAAATATTTATTATCTGGCCTTTTATAAAAAAAGTTTGCTGACTTCTTATGTTGACAATATAGGCAAACTGTATCAATGACTCCAGATCAAAAATGTCAAACTCTCTAATACAGAAAAGCAAAATGTTCTTTTTTCTGATTCAATAATGTTACAGCAGCTGTCCCTACAAGGCATCAATAACATCCGTATTTTTGAATGATTTTGTATTTGTTTTGCTAAATCATGAAATATACATTTGTATTTTAAAACTGTACAGAGGCTTCTCTGGGTCCTGAGATAATTTGTAATCTAATAGCAAAAATACTTGGTTATGAAACATTACAACGATATTTGAGGACAGAAGGCCAGAAAACACCAATATAATGTTCTGATAAATATTTATGAGCACCTCCTCCTGGCCTTCAAGTTTTTCATGCTTCAACGCTAATGTATTTGTGCCTGCATGGAGGGATGTGTGTGTGTGTGTGTGTGTGTGTGTGTGTGTGTGTGTGTGTGTGAGAGAGAGAGAGAGAGAGAGAGACAGACAGACAGAGAGAGAGAAGGTTGGGGAAAAGGAGAACCACTGTGATCCAACCTCTCACAGAATTACCAAATATGCTAAATTCAGACTACTCCCCTCCTTCCCTTTTGTGTACTCTGAGTGTAGATCATTACAGATTCCTCAAACTATTATGGGCATCCTTGGACCCTAAATGTAGAATCTTTTTTGCATTTTTATTTATTCACTATTTTCATTCATGTAATTTTCTCTCCTCCTTCTTGAAATGCAGTTTTTCCATTTCTCTTAGATCATTGCCATCAGCACACAAGCATGCTGTTTTAACTCCCTCCAGTTTACACTAATTTCTTTCATTATCCTTACAATTATACTCATTGAAAGACCTTTCTATATTTCCTCTCTCCAATTACTCTCTTCCATTCTCTCTTGAATCCATTCCAATCGTAATTTTTGGCCCCCTGCTCTCTATTCCATTGAAACTATTCCTTTCAAGTCATTAAAGACTGTCATATCACTAAATTTTACATTCAAATCTCAATCCTTATTTACTTAGCCTTTCAGCAAAACTTATGAATGTCTACCAATGCCTTCTCCTTATAATTCTTTACCTGCCTTCTAAAATACCAATCTCTTCTGGTTTTCTTACAAGCTCTCTGGACATTTCTCAGACACCCTGACCAGCCCAGCCTCATTTTTCTGATTTTAGACATTAGAGTGATCCTAGGTTTATTCATCAGACCTCTTCTTTTTTCCTACACTTACATTCTAGGTGAATTTATCCAATCTCATTATTTTAAATACTGTTGTTACACTGGTTACTAGTTTTCAGCTGGGCTGGACAACAGTGTGTCTTCACTGTCTTTCTCAGGGCTATATCAAGATTCCTTCCCTCGGCCATAATCTAGTCCACAGTAACCTGGTTTGTCTGGACATTCTACAGGTTACCACATTGGTCCATTGCACTGATGGCATCATGCTGATTGGACCTGGAGAACAGGAAGTAACACGAAGCTTAGATGCCTTACTAAGACACATGAATGACAGATGATAGGCCAGATAAATAGAGAAATTCAGAGGCTTACTGCCTTAGTGAAGTTTCTAAGACTCCGGTGGTTTGGAGCAACTTGGCATACTTCCTTCAAAGTGAGAAATTAATTATGGCAACTTGCCCAACCTGGAATTAAGAAAGAGACATAGTGCTAATTTTGTATTTTGGAGGTAAAATATAGCACACTTCAGTGTACTGCTCCAAATCATTTATTTAAAGGGTAACTTTAAGGCTTCTGATAATGAGTGGGATGCAAAGAAAAACAAGATTCTACTGCTGGTCTGGGTTGCAATGAAAGCAGTTCTGTTACTTGGGCCTCATGGCCTATCAGATATTAAGGATTTAGAGTATTTGTGGCAAATATGAGTGTTTCATAGACCTGCTAGTAACTATCAATAAGACAGTCACAATGTATATTTTTAAGGTTTCAGACAAAGGCCTATCCTATTGTACGGAAGAACTCTTTTTTCAAGGAACAGTTCCTAGATTGTCACTGGGCTCTCATAGGTGCTATATGCTTGACTTCGGGACAGCAAGTGACCATGCATCCTGAGCTGCCTGCCATGTTATTTAACCTATTGAAACAGAAGATTGGGCACATGCGCCAACAATCCACCAAGCTGAAATGGGATAGGAAATGGATTTGGAGCATATCGTGAAGGAAGAAGTAATTTATGTGAGCAAATGATTCCTATAGCATCTACTGCTGCTACATTGCCTCCTCTCCCTCAATCTGTACTCAAGGCTTTGAGGGAAAATCTTATGGACAGTTTGACTGAGGATAAAAACTTGGGCTTGGTTTACAACGTGATATCCTGAAACAACTGGAAATAGACTGCTTCAGCATCACTGCCCCAATCTGGGTTGTTCTGAAAGACAAAATTGAAGGGAGAACATCCTGAGGAGGATTTGAGCAGTAATTTTGTTGTTCCTTTCTCTAGATTCAGAGGTGGCCAGAGGTGATGATCTATAATGATTCATGGGCAGTGGCTAATAGTTTTGTTCAATGGTCAGGGGGACTTGAAAAGAACAGAATTGGAAGATTGGTGACAAGAAGTTATGGGAAGAAGTTATGTGATGGATCTCTCAGAATAGATACATGTAAAGATATTTTTGTTCTCTATGAGTTATATCTAAGTGCCATTCACTACAGAGGAGGCTCTCAATAATCAGGTGGTCAAGATGATACACCTTGTATGTTTGTCAGCCTCTTTCTCTAGTCAGTCCAGTGATTGATAAAAGTGTTCATTTAAAAAGTAACCCAAGCAGAAAGGATCAAGGGTACCATGTGTTCAAAAGCATGGACTTCCCCCAGCAAGGGTAATTAGACTTTCATCACTGTTGAGTAACTGCCATCATTAGAATGTAGGCAGAGCTTCCTATATATACCAATTCCAGGAAGTCCAAACATCCAGCAGTGGATTGCAGTGCTTCTATCATTAGAAATGAAGGCAGAGCCTCCTATATGACAGAAATTCCAGGGAGACCAAACAGCCAGTAGTGGATTGTACTGCTTCTGTCACAATGTAAGTGGTGATTTGTTTTCATATGTGTATATACTTATATTAGACATCAATTTGTATTTCTTCTTTGCAATGCTTTTGACAGCATCACCGTCTCATAACACATTGCTTCTGACTCAGAGCTAATTTTATGGCAAAAGGCTGAGCAATGAGGTCATGTGCATGGAATCCTCTAGTATTATTACATATATCATTATCTAGAAGGCACTAATCTGATAGATCATTAGAATGGCCTATTGAAGATTCAGGCATGGCATACATTGGGAAGTAACATTCTGAAAGTTTGAAGTGTTAACCTATAGAATGCAGTATGGCATTTGGACCAGGGACCAAAATACAGTCCTGTTTTTCCATAGCCAGAATACTATTGTGGTAGTAAGAATGGTTTCTTTCACTATTGCAACTATTATCCCACTCATAAAATCATTGCTTTCTGTTCCTTCAAATTTAGATTCTTCTAATTTAGGTGTCTTAGTTCCCCAGGGAAGAATAGTTTGACGAGGTGATGCAACAAAGTTTCCACTTAATTGGAAGCTAACACCACGATCTGGATATCTTAAGCTTTTTAGCTTAAGTAATGGGCAAAGGTGATTAAAATATTGGTTGGGTACTCGATGTTATTTACCAAGAGGAAACAGGGTCCATGTTATACAGTGGGGGCAGGGAGGAATATGTCTGGAACCCAGGAGATTGTCTAAGATACCTCTTCATATTTTCATGTCCAAGAGTATAACTCATCTGAAAGCTATAGGAAAACATAAAGGCACAACACTGAGAATTCTAGACTTTCAGACCTTTCAGGAATGAAGGTTCAATTTAATCCGCTAATTTAAAAACTCTGTTCAGATGAAAGGCCTGCTGATGGGATGAGGAATGTGAATAGGTAATGGAAGGATAAAGCTATAAATATCATCAACAGCCTCATGTCCAATTAAAGAAATGAGGACTATAGCAGATATTTATATTTTCTTCCTTCCTTATCATCTGTGTTTATTAATAATATTAATTTTCTCACCCTCCCCATTTCCTTTATTATACAAGGACATTTAAGTTACAGTATATTCAGGTGCGATGTAAATGAATTAAAAGAAGAATAAACAATCAAGAGATGGAAATACTGACTGTTTAATTTGTCTCTCCCCTGTCTGGGATGAAGGGAGAGGGTTGTTGTTGTATAAAGAATAGGCAAAAACTTGCTAAAAACTCTCCAAAGCTTCCTATCTTGTTCTCAGTGAGATGCAAAGTCTTTACCTTGGCTTGAAAGTCTCTATAAGATCTGCTTCCCAGAAACATCTCAGGTTTCATCTCTTACCATTCTCCCTCATACGCGCTCTGTTCCAGTCACACTGGTCTCCTTAGTGTTCCTAGAATACCCAGGCACTATCCCAGCTCAGGGCCATTGCGCTTGTTATGATCTCTGCTTGACCCGTGCCCCATTTCAGTGGGATCTCTATACAAATGCCCCTTATAAGAGGGACTTTCTTGAGCACTCTCTCTAAAACACCCAATATCATTTCTCTTTAACCTTTACCCTACTATATTTTCTTCTTAGAATACTACCAGATAACAGATCAAATCCTTATGAGTTATCTATTTATATATTAATATTATTTTTAAATATTTTAATATTATTTATTATTATTTAATAATTTTGTAATTAAATTTTTTATCTCAGTAGGTTTAGGGGGTATAAGTTAAATTCCATAATGTGCATATATTGTATAGTAGTGAATTCTCAGCTTAGAGTGTACCAATCACCCAGATAGTGTACATTGTACCACATCGGTAATTTTTTATCATTAATTTTTTTCTCTCCTATCCAGAATATAAGGTCCACAACGTTGTTTTTGTTCATGGCTGTGTCCCCAATGCCTAACAGAATGTCTGGTATATAGTACTAGAACCAGGATGCCCTTTTTTCTTGCACTACCCACCCATCCTCTATTCACTTTTGAAGCAGTCAAGGGAATTCACTGTTGTCACGTGTTTGCTCCTCAATATATTTGACCTTGTCAAATGAGCACAGTATCAAATACAGCTCCAGATTCATCACTTAATAACTGACACACTTACGACCTTACGTCTTCCTTGGTGCCAAATTTAAACCTTGACAATTTTTTTGCCCTTTGCAGAGCACTTGTTTACTTACCAACTCCTGGATAAGGACCCAATGGAAAAGAATAAAAAATTAGTGTCCCATTAACATTGAAAGGCCAAGCCAGGTGTGGTGGCTTATGCCTGTAGTGCCAGCTAGTATAGAGGCAGAGGCAGGAGGATTGCTTGAGTCCAGGAGTTTAAGACCGCAGTAAGATATGATTGTGCCACTGCATTCCAGCCTGAGCAAGAGAGCAAAGCCAAAGACTTCCTCTCAATATTATTAATATTAGGTTGTCAACCCTCCAATCTTTGTTTTTGCCTCTCTCAGAAAACACGCCTGCCTAAACTTCTGTTCCTGACTTGAGCAAAACCACAGGCTAACGCCTTGTCACAGAACTAGGTTGTACTTGCAGGCATTATGGGCGCATCTGTTCTCTTGTGATGTTGTTTTAAATCCCCAATAGCCCATATATCATTAAATACTTTACCCTAATGATTCTGCATGTCTATGTTCTCCAGAGATGGGGGTATGAAAATATAGAAAGACAAAACAAGAATGCATCTGTTGTATCTGATTACTTTCAAAGTTCTTTTATGATTCAAACCTGATGTAAAACTATTTAGAGAAGAAATGGCTGTTGAAAGAAGTTGAGGATAAATCCGAAGAGTGAACACACTTCAGCACAGGTTACTGGTTGCCTCAATATCTGTTCACTTTTTCCATCATATTAGAATTTTAGTTGGCACGTGATCATCAAGATAAAAACCTAGTTTATAATTCTCCCTTTTCAATAAAATATCATTTGACTAAATTCTAACCAATGAATGTGAGATATAATGGGGTATTCTTATGCTTTTTATGTGATAGAATATATTCATAATTTGCTTAAATTGCTATTATTCTGGATCTCTCTCACAATTTCCAAACTGATATCCAATATACTTAGAGTGCTTTGACAGACTCAACATGCCATTCAAGCCCATTTCTTGTGAAATATAGTTTTTAAGAACACAGACTTAAGTCAGTCTTTGGGTTTAAAACCTGTTTCACCCTTTATTAGCTGTGGAATCCTGGTGAAGTGACTTTACCTCTCTGTGCTTTCAGTAAAATCAAGACAGTAATAGTGCTACCACCTACGTTTGCTGCTAAATGCAATGAGCTATTATGCTTTACATGCTTAGAACAGAGCTTGGCACTTAATAGGCACTCAACAAGCATTACCTAATTTAATTTATTTAGAAATGGTCCAAAGCCATTCATTCAACCAAGTTTTCATCATCTCAGAGAAGCTTTCTTTGTGTCATAAGTTTCACTTTCTTAGCAGTTGGTCTGACAAACCCTGCTTGAGGGAGAACTGCCTTTGCTGAGAAAACTCTGAAAAGCCCAACTGGGGTGTGCGAGCTTATTGGGGCATAAGTAGAGTCTGCTGCCAAAACATTTAAAATGTGGTTTGATTACTCTGAAGAGAGCCAGAAGAGACATTTCTTTGATACCTGGGGTGTATAAAGCAAGAGTGAAGCAGTGAGTGAAAGACAGGGTGGTAGGCTGTGTGACATCTGTTATCCGCTCTCTGGGGTCATGAAATACACAGTGAACTTCCTCAAGCCTAGTGTGACTGAACATTTTTAAGGAAACTGATGATGGAGCTGACTTTCCCATTTTATCAATAGTTGATGTTGAGTAAAACAGAGCCTGTGTAAGCAGGAGCAGCATTGAAGATGGAAGTTACCTATGAGCATGTAAAAAACTCAGAAAGTTGTTAAAAGTAATCTGAGATAAATCTTCAGATCATCTCAGTGTATGGACTTGGGCAATTAAGTCAAGTTCAGGTAGACCTCTGCTTGCAGATGTCCATCCTATCTTCTCATCTCCAACTTCCAAAGAAGTTGACCGCATTCTCCCCGGTGTTTCCATTGTACCACAAACTTACCTCTTTTCTCTCATCTATTAATATTATATCTTACTAAATGTTGCTATTTCCTTCTTAGTATATTTTTCCCCTACTAGAATGTGAATCCTAGTGGTAGGGATTATGTTTTATTTCTCTTTATGCCCCAAATTGTTACAAAGAATATAAGTGCTTGTTGAATGAATGATGTCAAATAATACCTTGATGACTACTTTTCCACTTATAATTCACAAGCAAAGAGGAGAGGGTAGTGGGTATGGTCATCTATGATGAGTGATGATAGAAAGAGACAGAAAAACTACAACTATTCCATCATGTGCCTGTTGTGATGATCATAATAACTTGTCTGACATTATATTCTGTCAATCAAAATTGCCAATGGCTAATCATCTTTTCAAAGGTAGGCTTAGTTTAGTAAGAACAGCACATAATTTATTCAAAATATCTGTTTATATCACTTTAGTAGGATCTTTTATTGCCCTGATCAATAGAAGCAGATTAACTATCTCAAAACCCCAAATAGGAGGAAATCTTTAGTTCCCACACTAGATCATCCCCTACATAGATCAGGACCTTTCTTCTACATCTATAAGCCTTTCAGGGTCGCTTGACTTACTGTGTTTTTTTAAGATCAGTGGAAATCTTGCTTTAAAAAAATATAGAAAACATATGTTAGTCATTTGAGAGTGAGGAGGGAGGTTGGAGATATTTATGGGAAACATTGGAAGGATGTATAGATGATGAGAACAACAATTTGTCAGCAATATTGACACTTTACCCTCATTTCAAGGAATAAGGATATTTGAAGAGATTAGAGAGTTTGGTTAATGTTTTGTATTTCCAACTTTATAATAGTATGTGTAATTATGTGCAGATTAATTCAATAGTTTACATGTGGGTGGTGAGAATGCTCACAAGAAAGAAAACAATAGGAAGTGTAAAACAAAATTCTTGAGCTGAGATCTCTTCTATGAACGAAGCTGGACTTCTTATGATTTGCTATGCCCCTGTCCCTGTCAACCCCAAGTGGAACCAATGGAGACTGTTAATTCAATAATTATCAAATGCATTAAACATGATTTTTTTCATTATTCTCAGCTTGAAGTATTGCATTTTATTTTTGAGTTTTAATATGCTTTTGTACAGGGAGCCCTTTTGGGGCTTTTGATCTTAAAATCTGATAGAGTTCATCTGTGGTAGAGTAAATGCAAATAATATTCAGCCCATCTCGGAAAGGACAATATGTGTGGCTTATGAGCAACTTACGGTGGAAAAAGAAAGCCCTAGTGTATTATGCGCAGAAAAATCTCATTACTTTCTATTGATGGATGACTTTCCTTTGCAAAGCTGTTTTGCTCCTTAATAAAATGAGCAGAGGTACTGCAAATCCAAAATTTTAAGGTGGTAGAGAAAGAGACTTAGATGTATACATAGCAAATACATGGAAGATTTAAGGGGACCTAAAGGACAAAGGAGGTTTACAAAGCTGCGTGAAGAATACCGACATTCAATCATTTAGCATATATTGATTTAGTTTTAATCTGCAGTACAGCTTTTCATTTATAATACCTCACTCACCACTGCCACTAAATTACAGCAATTCTAATGTTGGCTTTAAAATTCGTATTGACTTCACAGACCCCGCCCCAATCATGTATTGCTTGGGTTGACAATCTTTAAAGATTTGCAAGGCATCTCAGGGACAGTGAGCAGATGTAAGAAAGCATAAAAAGGGCCTGAAATGGTGGCAAGTGGGGAGGAGGGATGGGAAGAGCAGGATTGGAAGGGAACGAGTATGGAAGCAAGGAGGAAAACCAGCCCATGCCACATAGGAGGATATTTGATACAAAGGCACCAAGAAAAAATGAATTTGGCCAAGATCCATATACAAAAGTCAGATTCTTTGTTTGCTTAACTTACTTTGGTAGGTATACCATTAAGAGATTAGACTGCTAATCATTTGGTTTATGAAGCCCCACAATTTTTTTAACAGCTCTGCTCTTACAGCAATAACCAAACCCAAAAGGATTAAATTATAATGTAGGATCTTAATCTGATGAGTTACTTTTGAAACTTAATTATATTTGTCCAACATTAATTTAAAGAATTAGAATAGGGCTTTTACAATATCCTTATTAATGATGAAGTTTGTTCTGGTTTTCCTGCTCAGATGAATGCTTCTCATTACACAGTATATTAATGAAAAACATAATATCTGGTTTTAGACTATTGTATCTATCAGTTTCATGACACTGGGTCACTTTCTAGCCTTTAAACCTACATTTTTTCATCTTTAAAATGGTGATAACAACAGCTTCTATCTCATAGGTAACTAATAGAATTAAATAAAGTGATGGTTAAAGAGTTTTATTCGCGGCCAAACATAATTAGCACTCCATAAATGTTAGCTGTTAGCACTACTGTTATCATAAGGCTCATCTCAGACACAATGTGTCCAAGGAATGTTCCCATTTGGGAATATACTGTATAAAAATGTGGAGATCCACTCACATGCTAAATCTTAGAAGTCAGAATTGTTTCCACAAAAAACTATGAACTAATATTTACTTAATTCCCTCTCCCCAAACTCTGGGTTATCTAAGGTAAGCCACTTAAGCCCTCTGTTTCTTTGTAACTATCACATTAGAGAACATAACACTGTGTACTTCACGGTATTGCTTTGATAATTATGAAGTAATGACATTAAATGGTTTAGAAAATAACAAGTACTTACGCCAAACTAAATGATATTGACCTAGAAACATATTTAGCAATTTTGAATAGCTTAGGTAGAATACAGAAATCATTTAAATCTTCTTTATCACATTGTTAAAGATCTTCAGATTATAGCCTACTTATTTTGATTAATTTTATTATCTTTATCTGAATGTGATAAACAGATAAAATAATATGCCTTTGAATCTTATGCTGACACAAACAAAATATGTGAAATATCACAATAAATGCCAAGTGTCTATTTTAATGTAATAGATTTTCATGTGATTTTTCTTAAAATCATGTGGCTCTCTTATGACTCTTTGGGAATTGTTCTTATCATGAGAACATAAATTCTAAAGTGTGTTAACAACAGATACAAAGTGTATTTCTTTTTGAAAAATACACAAATAAAAAACACTTTAAAGGCATAGGAATAGTTTTCTGTTAAGTATGATTTTCAAGAAATGCTAACACCTACTCTCTAACCATCAAAGAAAAAGAACTCCAGGGGAGCCAAACGGAAATCCATTTTTCAGCCTCAAACAAGGGAGAAACCATCTGTGCTAAATCATAAAACAAATGCACCAAGAGTTTATATCAATATACACATGGGAAGGAGGTTATTTACTCTGTGGAGGAAAAATCCTCGTTATATTTAATCATGTGAGTTTCATGGGCAAGTAGACTCCTAGATCATTTTTGTTTTAAAAAATTCTGGGAGTTTTCATCTTAAAAAAATACACTCAATCCAATGGCAATTAAACTCCTCAAAAAGAGCCATGCTTAGGAACCTCCTTATCTCTATCCATGATGTTTAAAATTTAAACTCTATAACAGATGTTAAAAAATGAGCCATATACATCTTTTCAAGTTAATTCTTTCTCTCTAGAAATCTTTTACATTACCTTCTTTGCACATTGGCTAGTTCTGCTTATGAACTCTTGAAGGCCTAACACAGCTTAACTAAGAATACACAAACGCTGCAGTGTGAAAGTATTCTAGAAAGCGTAATTTTTTTTCTTTTTAAATCTGATTGCTATTTTTTTTCTAACAGATAGATTTGGATATCTGACATAAATCACAAAGTCTTTTCTATATTTGATTCAGAATAAAGTTGGTCCATCCTGAACCCATCCTAAGATGTTTATGCCTGGAAGTGATAAAAAAAAAAAAAAAAAAAAGCCCTCATTATAACTCTATCCTATGGCAGCTGTCTAAGGACAGCTTTCTGACAAAGTCACAAATTGTGACTCTAAATACTAAATTTTGTAAAACATTAAACTTGTAGAAAAAGAAAATAAGGGAACTTGTAGGAAAAGAAAATAAGAGAAAACTTACTGAAAAGCAATTGCAATAGAATTGAAAATAATTTGCTACCATTCAAGATGAACAGGTAGACTATATAATTAATAAGCACTTCAATTGAAGTTTTACAATCATAGAAATTTTTATTATCAATATTTTAACTCACATAGGAGATTTGTTGCCTTGGTGAGGGCAGAAATGGGTCTCTAACTTTCAAAGATTTGGCTGGAAGGAAGTGCTTTCTAGAATTGAAACATTTCTCTAAACAATTTAATGAATAACAAAATTTCTCTCAGAGTTACACTCAACAATAGGAGTAGCTTGTCTTGTATAAATAAATTAAGAGAAAAATGGAAAGACAGAGGCACAAAAGAAAATTATAATTTTTTTGGAGTTTTTATTAAACATGGGATAAAGGTACTTTAAGAATTATAATAGGTTCCACCATAAGAATCTGCATAAATGAATTGTATCCCCATGGTCTGCATTGCATTCATCAAAATTTGTAACATGCTGAGATAAGTCTATAAAATATATTCATTCTTTGCATTTAAAACTTCACTTCATCAGAATAACTTTATATTTCTCCCTTAGTCTTTATGAATACTTTAACATTCATTTCCATTGTGTAAATGAAAAGCCAGCTTCTTATTTGCTTACATGCAAGATTTATAAAGTTTTATTTCTGAAATAACATCACTTCTAAACTTCCCTTCCTCATGCATTGTTGGCTTCGATTGACTATCTGACAGTCCCTCACATCTTGTTTACGATCTGCAGATGTGAACTTTCTGCATGGACTCTGACAGCCCTAAAAGTTACAAAAACAACTCTGAGAACTTTTCAGTTTTCACTGAACACTCAGGCAGCAGGTACACATTGAACACCTATCATGCAGGGGTTTTCTGCTAGCTGCTGGGATACAGCATCACTGGTCTGACCTGGTAGTCCCTGCCCTCCAGGAATATATACTTTAGAGGGGAAGACACATCTGAGGGGTGTTGTAATATGCAATAGAGAGCAT
This sequence comes from Avahi laniger, assembly GCA_963575035.1. Classification (NCBI taxonomy): domain Eukaryota; kingdom Metazoa; phylum Chordata; class Mammalia; order Primates; family Indriidae; genus Avahi; species Avahi laniger. The sequence goes on from CAUYSK010099575.1 coordinate 12,282, forward strand.
GTGAAATCTAGTTTGTCCAAGACAGTTCAAACTGAGTTTACTTTTTGCATCCACAAAATACATAGCTTGTTTTATGGACTATAAATATTGGGCTATTTGTTAAAAAAATAAACCATTGAGTTGAAGATTTTTTAGTTTAATGATGTGAATACCCATAAAATGATGCTTTGCTTTTCAAAGTAAGAGTTTTCTTTATTTAATTAATTTATTAAACTTTTTATTTTAATAAGGTTACAGTTAATTTACTAAATTTATTCTGTAGAGCAAGGACAGGTGTGCACATACCTATACTTCTTCCTCCCCACTAGAACAGACATCAGTAATTGGTCACAGTTCTTCCTAAGATGAACCTGGATGTGATCTTACAATCCTTCTCAACACAGCCCTAAAAGCATTGCTGTCAATTGGATAGCTGAAGAAATGAAACCTCTTTACCATGCCTTGTGGAAGGATAAGTTACTCAAGGACAGAGCTAACATTCTTACCATAAAGGCCAGCACATTGTTTTGCATGTAGCAAATACTCAGAATTGTAGAATTCCTAAGAGAATGGAATTTGGAGAGAGACATGAACTCATCTAATTCAACTCTCTCATGTTACAAACAAATTTGGGCCCCGAATGACTAATGAAGCGTGAGGAGATAGGCCTTTCCCTTGTTATTGTCTGTTTTTAATGACATCCCATACATAGCTAACCCTTAACTTTCCAAGGTTCCACTAAACTGTCCTTTCTTCTCTAAAGCCATCCCTGGTTAGAAAGCAAAGGCAATCATCTCATCTTTGGTACTTCCACGGCACTTTCCACAGACTTCAATTTACCCTTACCTTGCAATTCTAATGATCTGTAGGTGTCTCCTACTCCCTTAAACTACAGACTCTGTGAGTAATTATATCTCATTTATTTCTGCACCCCGAGTCTCTGAAACAACATGTGGCACATGGAAGATGCTCCATAAATATTTTTCAAAAGAATGAATAAATCAATGAATGAATACACAGCCATTCTCAATTTAGACATAACCTGTGTTTTAAAAGAATATTGTACATACTTTGTGATTTAAACCACATTTCCCCCAGAAACACATTCATGTAAGGATGTGCAATAATGTGTGTCTACAAGCCTGCAGCAATGTTTCAATACAGAGGAGGGAGGAGTCAGGAAGAACTTGCTAGAGGAAGTGACACCTCTACTAAGTTCAAAATTAAGGGAATTTTAAATGATTACCTTCGTTTTTGGAAGGAGAGGACTCTTTGATTCAAAGAATTAGGAAGCTCACCAAGCCCAAGGAAATAGTAAGAATGCATTTTCCTGAAAGAAGGAAATAGTGGGGACGAATGGGAGCTGGAAGAGTAAGGACAGGGAAGAGGAGGGAGGGATGAGAGTTGCTACTGAATCAGGAATACACGAAAGAAAAAAAAAATCCATGAATCTGTCTGCAGTTCATTAAAAAACCTGCTTTCTTGATCCTAGAAGAATCATGGGGAAAACTTTGAATGAAGCAAAATAAGGGAGTGCTTAGGAATTAGGATAGTCTAGGCATGATGGAGAGAGCTCAGAATAGACAGCGATTGTACAGAGAGAATAGGAGGAACTTAACAGATTGCTAGATTCAATCAGAAAAGTTTGATTCTAATGATGTTAATATTTTATCATAAATATTAAATATTCCCTAAGTGCTTTCACCAATGTTATCATACTTTGCAGAGAAGAAAAGCAAGTCAAGATTTACAAATGGTTTGCCCAGATCATCAAATAAATGACAAAGTCAGGACACAGATTTAGGCCTTCGAATACTACATTCTCTGTTCATTGCAGTATCAACTTACAGAATGCAGTACAAAAGGAGGGTGGTAGGGAGGAGACAAGTGGTACGTCAGTTGAGATACCTGATCTAAGTCCCTTTAGTTTCCTTCTAAAAAATATTACTCAACTTCTGCTTTCAGCCATTATGAAGTGTTTATATTTGCTTCATATCCCCTTAAAACAATTTCAGAGTTTTCCCTATCTTTAAAGAAAAAAAATAACATTGTTTTTTAAAAAATCTGTTGAGTCTTTTATGCATAAGTAGAATAAAGAAGAACAAAAGGGAGACTTTCTATCCTGAGGTATACATAGCGCATAACAATTTTAAGGTTTCACCGACTAAGCTTCCAATTAGATATTTTCTACATACAGCGACACTTTGCAGTGTTTCTTGTTCTCTAGTAATACCAAATTATCTGTTAAAACATAAGGCAATTGGACTTCTCTGCCACATAAACATCTCATGTTGAATTACTTTTGTATCCCAGGGTTCAAGAGTGATCTTGTACCTGTCCTCCTTAGAGAGACAAAAGATGCCATGAGTAATTTATACGAGGAAAGGAAAGGGATGGCATTACAAGAAAAATTAGATGATAAAGTTAAAATAGGACTTCATACAATCTTTCATCCTTAATTGGTTGAAGATTTCCACTGGTATAGATTTTGAGAGAAACATAGAATGACAGCGATTTAACCTTTTAATCTATGCTTCAGAATAAGTTCCAAATTAAGTAGGTGAATTTTAATAAAGTTAGACTCCAGGAGGGTGGAGATGGGAATGATAGTAAGGGCACTTTGAACAAACTCTGAAAACAGCAGGCTAGATGATAGTAAAAAACGAATATGTTACCAAAAGGTACATCAGATGTTCCTGAGTTAAATTTGTAATAAGCTTGCTATACATTTTTGGGGAGGGAACTATTTGAAAGTAGTATTTTCATATGAAATGATATGCATTGAGGTACATAGAACCCTTACATAATAATAATTCATAATTGATAATAATAAATGTGACTAAAATTCTTAGTATAAAAGCAAAGCATGTTTATTATGGAAAAAAATTTAAAGGGAAATATTTTAAAAGTCTTTGCCAAATATATATTGGCTTTGGAACAGTCTCAGTGGTTTTGAGTTGTCAGAAATTTTAAGATGGTGGAGCACATTTTTTTCTTGCATAATTTCAGGCATGGAATAGAAAACAAGTTCTTAATGTTGACTAAGAACTTGGTTAAAAGCACAGTTACACCATGGTTAAAAGCATGGGTTTTGGAGTCAGACTCGGGTAGATCTAACTCTGCTTCTTCATCAGCTGTGTTACCTTGCAGAAGTTATTTAAATTCCCTAAAACTCCAACTCTTTTTCTCTAAAAGAAGAAACAATAATATCTACATTTGTTTAAAAGATTAAATGAGATAAAGTTTTCAAGATAATCATCAAAAATCCCTGTACATAGAATCAGTAAAGACTTCCAGGAACTCCATTACATGCCCTCTGCTTCCACTCTGCTCCTCTGTCCCACTCCCAACCTCAGTCAACGACCTTTGCCAGACTCACCTTCTTTCTGTCCTCTAAACCAGTGGTCCCCAACCTTTTTGGCACAAGGGACTGGTTTCATGGAAGACAATTTTTCCATGGGTGGGGTGAGCAGATGGTTTCAGGATGGTTCAAGCACATTATATTTATTGTGCAGTCAAACCTCTCTGCTAATGATAACCTGTATTTTCAGCTGCTCCCCAGCACTAGCATCACCACCTCAGCTCCACCTCAGATCATCAGGCATTAGATTCTCATAAGGAGCGCACAACCTAGATCCCTCACGTGTGCAGTTTACAGTAGGATTCATGCTCCTGTGAGAATCTAATGCCACAGTTGATCTGACAGGAGGGGGAGCTCAGGCAGTGATGCCAGTGATGAGGAATGGCTGTAAATACAGATGAAGCTTCACTCACCCACCGCTCACCTCCTGTTGTGTGGCCCCTTTCCTCAAAGGCCACGAACTGATACCAGGGGATGGGGTGCACAGCTCTAAACACTCTAAGCCCGTTCAGATTCTGTCCTTTGTCCTCTTATCTGGATAGCTTTTTTCTAGGTCTTTGCATGGCTGACTCTGTCCTTTTATTCAGGTCTCAGAAGGGAATTTCTCAACAGAAATTCTTTCTCTTATCACGCTACTTAGAAGAGCTCCCTTCCCTCCGCTGTCCATCCTGAATCCCATTACCCTTTGTTGTTTCCTTTTCAGCACTCAACACTACCTGTAATTCTTATTTATATATTTCTTTTTACGTTTATTGTCTATCTCACTATATCAGAATGGTTGCTGCATACAAATAGAAGCCTCATCTGCCTTGTCTAACATTACAGCACATTTGGCAGAGACTGACTTTGTGCTCACCAAACTTGTTTCCTCTCTTCTAAAAAACATGGTTATGCCACATTTCCCAGCTGTCTTTACAATCAGCAATAACCACATAGCTGAGTCCTAGTGTGTGGAATGTGGTGGCAGCAATGTGTGTACCTCCAAGGCCAGATCCACAAAGACCTCCCAATTGCAATTTTCAATTCTCTCCTTTCTTTGCAAGTTGGGTAAAGAGGGTCCTGGGGATGACTTCAAGGCCCTAGGGAATTGCAAAGTTGGGAGGTAAAATGAAACTAGTACCCTAATCCCTGTTTGAAAAAACTTCTAACTCCTGAACTGGACTTCACACATATAAGAAATATTTCTATTTTGTTAAACATCTGAGATTTTAGGCACTTTTTTTATAACAATCAACCATAGGAATACCCCAAAAAACATACTTTAGGACCTAGAAAACTGCTTGGCACATAGTAGGTCCTCAATAAATATGCAACAAATACTGGATAAACAAAATAATTAAATTAATGATATTATGCGACATACTATATCAAGTCTGTCCCTAAACTATATTTTCTCAGAGTGAGTCAAAGAAGACATCATCACTCTGCAGCAAGAAATTCCACTCAGATGATGCTTAGAGACCTCCAAGCTGTATACAATGCTTGAGGTTCAGGAAATTATGCCTCCTGGGTTTACAAATTTAGTGAATATTAACATAAAAACAAAAATCAAAGAGATTTTGGTGTACAGTATTACTCATTCCCTGCACGGACATCTCCTGTTTTGGATCATAAAGGGAATATGAAGGACTCATAAAAATCTAAATGAATTGTGCCATAAATGTTAACTGCCGCTGATAGCACTGTGGAACACCACTCTGATGCAATGCTGCTGCAGGGTATATCTCTGCTGTGGTACCTGAGAGTGAAAGCATAGCAAAGTCAAGTCCAAGTGCGTATGCATTATATATATACCACCTCTCCCTTCCCAAACTGAGGCTACATTTTATTCATGTCTATCAGCAACAATCTTTGGTAATAAAAGTTCTATTTATTTAAACAAGACAGTTCTCTCCACATTGAAGAGTCTGCTTCAAAAAAATTCCTACGTACTTTAATTAATAAATCTAAAAGTGACAATTATTACCCTTTCAGTGTGAGCTAGATGAACATGTGAAGTCCCTCATACTTAGGCCTCAATAACAAACACATTTTGGAAGATTTCGGAAACTCATCCTCTCAATTTAGGAGGCAGTAGAAGGTTATAAGCATCAGGTCTATATTATACTTTAAGCACACTATCAACTAAGGAGACTAGTTGGCTAAATTTTAAAAAATATATAGTTTTTACACAAGTGGTTTTGAGTAGATTTGTTGAGTCAGGTGCCATTCCTATTTTTCATCCTTTTCAGCAGACTCCTTTAAGAACTTTTGTTCCTTGTGGGACCACATGAAGTAAAAGAATCAGAGCAATTGCTGCCATCAGAGTGTTCCCTCTGCCAGATTAGGTACAGGCATCCAGGCTATTTGAACTGGTGAAATGGTTTTGCAAACCCACACTGAATCCCTGCCAAATGTACTAGCATTTGAACCCCTCAGATGTGATCATTAAGCTTTAGAGTGGTAATCCTTTTCTATGTGCCACTATAGAAATGGAAAAAAGCAAGACTGAGGTTTTAATTTTATAAGAAATGTTTCATAAATATGAGAAATTATAAAGTATAGATGCAAATACTTGTGTCCATACCACCCATCTTCAGAATAGAACAGCACCAGGAAAGTTGAGATACCCATGGACCTTTCCAGTGTTTCCTCTTATTCTGAATTTTGTAATTTTACTGGATTTTATGTATGCTTTTGCTAAATTCAGTCATTAACACTTAAAAATATTTTCACTAAAAGCTTGCTCTCTGGAACAGAGATTAGAATCTTGACTATATGACACCTTATTTAAGAACCTTTGCAGTAATAAATCGATAAGCATTTTGTTGTGCTTTTTTTAATTTGACATCTGTTGATTTAAAAATTTGTTACAAACATATATCAGATGAGAAAACATGGGAGAAAGTGTTTTGAAAATTTGTTGTTTTTTTGTCTTATTTTAAACACTCAGACTACAGATTTCAGGCAGAAACTCAGACAAATCCATTTATTTTTAGCATGGTTAGGTTTGTGATTTCTTTAGATGAAGTACAAATAGCCACAAAAATACCAATTTTCAGGTGATACAAACTTAATTCTATTGCTTTTATGATGAAAATACAATTGCAGTAAAATGGCAAACATCTCTTCAGTTACACTGCTTTATATTATTACTCTACTTTTATTCAGAGAAGGAACGCAAGTCTTAAAAAGTTATAGATGGTTGATAAATACTTGAAAAGATGGTTAGCCTATCCAGTGAGAAGAGAAATGCAAATTAAAATAATAGAATACCGTTTTCACCCAAATTAACAAAAGCCTAATTAACTGACAGTATCTAAAAGAAGCTAGAGTGTGGTGAAGCATACCCTGTCAACATCGTTGAGAAGGCAACTTAGCAGTTACCGTAAAAATTTTAAATGAAAAGATCATTAGTCATAACAGCTCTGCTTCTCTAAAACAATTATAAAGAAACAATATCACAAACATATAGAGATATGTACATACACACATGCACATTACACACTCACGTATATGCAGCCTTACATACACGTTCACTCTACATTGTGAAGATAAAGAATTGGAGATCGCCTAAATGGTCCCTAAGAAGGGAAGATTTAAATACTTCATTATGAAGTCATATTATTATACTTTTACAAAAATCAAAAGGAAGATATATTATATATTTTTAGCAAGGAATGAATGGTCATATATGTTGTTGATTGAAGAAAATACAGTTTCAGAATAGTAAGTGTAGTGGGCTTTCCTCTCTGCTAAGTCCTATTTCTATTTCACCACAATTCATTTAGGGATAACACTGTATTTTTTCCAAAGAAATTCCGTGATAAGCTGCTCTGGGGTGGAATCTGAGGTCTCTAGGGGAACTGAGTAAATGTGCCATTGTTCTTCCCCAGAGAACTTCTTGGTGGCTCCACAGAATATGCAAAGAAAGAAGAGAGAAGCAAGGAGACAGACTGGGACACATGACAACACACTGCACTGAATGCCTAACTCCCTAAGTCTTCCCTCAATGTTCCACACAAACATCGCAAAAGGATTACTGAGGGTGAATTCAGTATGGAAAGGAGGGATAAGTTGCCATCTTTGCTCTGATTGTCCTGGAAGGGGGAAATCGGAAAGAAGAGGCAGCCATTGTCTGTCATGTGGTAAAAAAGAATTTCTCAAACAATCTGCAACAGCATCACCCATTAAAGAAAAAAAAGAATGATTAATTTTACCGCATTCAATTAAGAACATTGCTCATCAAAAGGCACTGTAAAAATGAAATACAATCAACAAACTGAGAGGAGGTGTTCGCTATATCAAGAGCTGACAAAGATTGTTACCTGGTTTTATAAAGAAACTTTACAAATAATAGGGAAAAAGACAAATATCCCAGTAGCAAAATGAAGAAAAGACAGTATAGCACTGCACACAAGAGGAAATTGGAGAGGCTCACACTTAACCATAAGTTGAAGTACAGCTACAACCAGCCTAGACAATTTGAATACACCATACCCTGCAAGCCAGCAACTCCAGCGCTTGGTGCATGTAACATGTGCACCGGTAAATAGGAACTCAGCAGCATTGCTAATTATACAGTAAAAACAAAAATAGTCCATATGCCCATCAACATTAAAATAGATAAATCAAATGTGATATATTCAGACAGTGAACTATATATAACATTGAAATTGAATGAATTATAGTTAATCACATCAAAATGGATCTCAAAAACATAATGTTGATTGAACCCAAAAATATTATAAAAATACATACAGTACACTTTGTATTAATATGAAGTTCAAAACCATGCAATGGTATATTTAGGTACTTATAAGTGGCAAAACTATAAAGAAAAGCAAGGAAATGCTTAAGACAAAATCCTGGGTTATGGGTACCTATAGGGCTAGAAAGGGAATGAATCAAAGGGGCATATGAGAGCTTCAAAAGTGTTGATAATTTCCTGTTCCTGAAGCCAACTGTTGAATTTAATAGTGCACATTTTGTTATATTTTTGTTATTATTTCTCTATTATTAATGTCTAAATACATATCTGAGTTTAAAGCGCTATTGAAGAATAAGCATTCACACCCAAAAAGTGCCTGACAGAAACTTTGAATTTTCTTTAACTTTAATGTGTATCCTTAAAGTTTGAGTGTTTGTCTCAAAAGAACCTACACTAATTTTGTAATTGTAAAACAAAAGGCCTGACCCAGACTTAATGGATCTTTACACACAAATGATTACAGAGATGCTCCAATGAGCTCAGCTGATAAGCTGACGACATTCAAGTTTATAGCTTATGATTGCTGCAAAGCTTGGCCTTAGAGACAGCATTGAAAGTCTCTTCACAGAAGTGATTGATAAAATTTGTCTTCCTTAAAAGGGTGAAGGGAGCTGATGAGAAGCATCTTTGTTTTTAAGCTTAAAGTTATTTTGCTTTTCAAAAGGGACTCATTACAATGCAAGTATGTTATGTCATTGTTTCTTTCAAAGACTCAGCTTAATAAGATTGTGTATAGGAGGCTTCACTCATAAAGAAAACAGATAGGTAAAACTAGTAATTTATGTCGTTTAGAGTAGGACTGATCATAAGCCAAAACCTTCCCATCTCTTGTGCCTTTTGTAACTTTTTTTCTTATCATCTTTAAATTTTTCTCATGTATTAGATTTTCTGTTATAAAGAGAGTTTAATCCCACTCCAGTGGTCACAACCAAATTATATAAGATAACATGCTATCAACTAAAGTATTTGAAAATAGTTTATTTCTATAGGTAATATTATGTTACTGATAATTTTAAAATTTACTATTTAATATGATGTTTATTACATTTAATCAATTTCAATGTTAATTTTTAAAAATTATTATAGCAGGAAATTTTTTTTAAAAAAAAATCAAATATATAAAACTGAGTAGAACAGCATGAAATACTGCAGCTTGGAGTTCCAACAGTATCTTATGAATTACAACCACCTACCATGGGAGGTATAGACCAAATCTAGATGGATAAGTGAATCCAGTCCCTAGACATCTGTTTTGGATATTCAGAATTAAATATTATCAATCCATGCACTATAGAAATAATGTAAAAGACTATTAGAAAAGAAGAAATGTTGTGGGAAAGGTAGACTATCACGGCCAGGGAGTAAACAAAGGGAATGAAAAGTTCTAATGCCTTCCTAGTCTTGGTCTACCAAAGCACGGATATTAAACAACAAATAAAGGAGAAAGGTTGAAATTTCCAGGCAGACACAAGTAAGTCTTTATGTATCTGAGGTGCTTTCAATAGTTTAAAGCCTTAGTCCCAGGGTGACATAGATTGGATATTTGTCCCCACCAAATCTCATCCTGAAATTGGATCCCCATTGTTGAAAGTGGAGCTTGGTGGGAGATGTTTGGGTCCTGGAGACAGATCCACCATGAATGACGTGACAGCAGTCTGTTGAAAAGAGCCTTGCACCTCCTCCTCGTCACTCTTCCTGCCTCTCTCATCATGTGACACATTAGTTCCCTCTTTACCTTCCATCATGATTGGAAACTCCATGAAGCCCTCACCAGAAGTAGATGCTGGCGTCATGTTTTATGTATAGCCTGTAGCACTGTGATCCAGATAAACCTCTTTTCTTTATAAATTGCCTCAGGTATTTCCTTCACTGCAGTGCAAATGAACTTAGCCATAGGGTCTAAAAGAAGATGACAGCCAAATAGTGCAAACTGGGAATCTGTAAGCCTTCTTTGATGACCCAAATTAAAATTGATTTCTTTCCTATTTTAATATAACTTCTATCTATTAAGTAATTTATAAGGGATAATCCTGTATTAAACAGCTTTACACGTATTATCTCATTAAATTCTCACAATGGCCTCAAAAAGTAGGCTATGATTGTCCTTTTTTATGGAGGAGCAACTTGATTCTGAAACATTCAATAACTTTGCCTTAGGTCACATAGCTCATAAATGATAGAGTTAGGATATGCACCCATGTTGGTCTGATTCTAGAGTCCCAATGTTAAGCCATTACATGCCTGCAGCTTCCTCAACCTACTGTGTCTCAAGGGTCCACATTTAGCATTGGGAACCATTGGTTTAAAACTCTGCTACCATCATCTAATATTGGTTAGTCTCCTCAACTCTCTCCCTCACTAGCTTTTAAGCAACTTCAATATAGGGACACTTTATATTATTCTCCATTCCCTTCCTCTTCTACTATACCCCCTAAGTTGTACCCACCCTGCACAACATCCAGCACACAGCATGTACTCAAGTAATATCTGCTGCAATGAATGCATGACTTCATTCAAAGTTTAAGAGGGGTCATGGCTGGGACTCAGCTTCTCCAGGAGGGATATACGAATACTAGACAACTAAAAAAGTATACAGTCAAGAAACGAAGTCATTTTCATGAAGCAAGCCTAAGATTCTAAATGATTATGCAAGACAAGGGAAAAAGTTTAGGACAACAAACCAGCTACTCAGCCACGTTTCATAGCTGATGCAAGCTTGCTTTTAAACATCACAATAAAAGCAGGAGTTTGCTTTTAGCCTGTAATTTTTAAAATTTTGTTCCAAGGAGGCTTAATTTTCTTGGAGATAACTCAGGGCATGCTGGGGGAGCCAAAACAAGATAGGTCTGGGCCCCTATACCAGACACTGTTGGTTGTTTCTCCAATAGTCATTCCCCTTTCTCTGTATTAATAGAATCCTGAATTTATTTAGGTAACAATGTATCAAGGCTAGCCCCTGAAGTACCACACTCCAGGACATCCACCGTCTAGACTTGCTTCATCAGACCCAAGATGCATACCTGTCCCAGCAGCCCCCAGTGCTAGACCAACCTCCACAGACCCAGGCTCCAAGATCCAGGTCCCAAGCCAGCTCCCAAGACTTGAGGCCCCAGGCCAGTCCTCGCAGACCTAGCCTCTATACCAGCACCTTATATGACCAGCTTCCAAGCAGATACCAGTGGACAGAGGCTCCAAACTGGTCCCTATACCCTAGCTCTAGGCTAGTGTCTCCAGGTACAAGGCCAGCACTTGCAATCCTAGGCTCCAGATTAGCCCTCACAGATCCAGGCTCCACATCAGCCCCGGTCCCAAGCCAGACCCAGGCTCCAGGTCGGTCTGAGGGGCCCCAGGCGCTAAAGCACCCAGGGTTTAGGCCTGCTCCAGCGGATCCCAGTCCCAGGCCAAACCCTGAGTACTGTGGCTCCAAGCCACCTCTACAGACCCAGGCACTAGGCCTGCCCCCATGGACTCAGGCTCTAAGCTTATCCTACTGGTTCCAGGTGCCAGGCCTACCCCCGTGCTAAGAGAGCCCCTACAGACTCAGGCTAAAGGCCCATCCCGGTGAACCCAGGCTCTAGGCCTATCCCTACAGAATCAATCACAGGTCCACCCCGATAGATCCAGGTTTTAGGTCTAACCCTGTATACTCAGGGTGCCAGGCTCAACCACCTACTGATCCAGGCAGTAGGCTAGCCCACCTAAGGATTCGAGTAGCAGGCACACTCTCAACCATGCCAGATGACTTGCCCAGAATCTCTGAATAAGCTGATTCGTAAAGGGCTTTCCCAGAAAAAGCCAGTCCACAAAGATTGAAATATATCCTTGATTCCTTAAATGCACAGACATAAACATAAGGCAACAAGAAACATGAAAAAAATGAAGAGACATAACACTAAGAACACATCAATCTCGAGTAGCTGATCCTAAAGAAATGGATATACAAACTACCTAACAAAGAATTTAAAATAATCACTTTAAGGAAGCTCAGCAAACTATAAGAAAATACAGAGAAATGATTCATGCAATCAGGAATATAATGAATGACCAAAATAAGAAATTTAATAGAGATTAACATATTTACAAGATCAAACAGAAATTCTGGAGCTGAAAAATACAATGAATGAAATGAAACAATGAAATAGAAAGCATGAACAGAAGAACTGACCAAGAGTAGAAAGAGTCTGTGAACCTTAAGACAGCTTATTTGAAAATAGTTCAGAGAAGAAAAAAAAAAAAAATGAAAAGAAAGTTAAGAAAAATCACGGGATTTATGGGACAGCATCAAAAGAAAATTTTTGAGTTATAGGAATTTATGAGGAAGAGAAGATAAATGCACAGATATCTTACTTAAAGAAATAATGGCAAAAATGGCCGGGTGTGGTGGCTCATGCCTGTAATCCTAGCACTCTGGGAGGCTGAGACAGGCGGATTGTTTGAGCTCAGGAGTTCGAAACCAGTCTTAGCAAGAGTGAGACCCCGTCTCTACTAAAATTAGAAATAAATTAATCAGACAACTAAAAATATATAGAAAAAATTAGCCGGGCATGGTGGTGCATGCCTGTAGTCCCAGCTACATGGGAGGCTGAGGCAGAAGGATTGCTTGAGCCCAGGAGTGTGAGGTTGCTGTGAGCTAGGATGATGCCACGACACTCTAGCCAGGGCAACATAGTGAGACTGCGTCTCAAAACAAACAAACAAAAAAAAAACTTTCCAAATTTGGAGAAAGATATAAATATCCATGTAGAAGGAGGTCAGATTCAATCCAAAGAAGACTATCCCAAGATATATTATAATCAAACTATAAAAAAAATCAAGAACAAAGAGATGATCTTGAAAGCAGCAAGAGAAAAGAAGCAAATGACATATAAGGAGTTCCAATAAGGCTGCAGGGGATTTCTCAACAGAAATCTTACAGGACAGGAGAGGGTAGTATAATATATTCAAAGTGCTAAAGTACCTGGAAAAGCTGGTCTTCAAAAATGAAAGAGAAATAAAGACTTTTCCAGACAAACAAAAGCTGAGAGAGTTCACTACCACCATACCTGTCTTATAAGAAATGTTAAAGGAAGTTCTTTGGTCTGAAATAAAATGAAGCTAATTAGTGACATAAAAACATATGAAAGTATAAAACTCACTAGTAAAAGTACACAGCCAAGTCCATAAGGGTGGTGTATAAATCACTTATATCTTTAGTATGAAGGTAAAAAGTCAATACTATTAAAATAATTACTATAATTTTTAAGGGATATTCAATATAAAAAGATGTAAATTGTGACATCAAAAATTTTAAATAAGGGGGTAAAGTAAAAGTGTAGAGTTTTTTTAATGCAATCAGAGTTAAGTTGTTATCAGCTTAAAACACGCTGTTACGTCTATAAGATGCATTTTACATGTCTCATGGTAATCACAAAGCAAAACCATATAGTAGATGCACAAAAGACAAAAAGTAAGAAATCAAAGCATACCAGTAGAGAAAATCACATAATCACAAGGGAAGACAGCAAAAGAGCAAGAAAGGAACATAGAATCTATGAAACAATCAGAAAATAATTAATAAAATGGCAGTAATAAGTCATTACATATTAATAATTACCTTGAATGTAAATGCATTAAATTTTTAATTTTCCAATTAAAAGATATAAAGTGGCTGAATGGATTAAACAAAACAACACAAAACATGACCCAATCATATGCTGCTGACAAATGATTCATTTTACCTATAAGGACACACATAAACTGAAAGTGAATGGATGGAAAAACCTATTCCATGCAAACAGAAACAAAAAGAGAACGGGAGTAGCCACACTAATATCAGATAAAGTAGACTTCAGGGCAAAAACTATAAAACAAAAAAAGAAAGGTCATTTTATACTGGCAATAAGCATCTATATCAAAAAAGGAGAAAGATCCCAAATAAAGAACCTAATGTTACACTTCAAAGAACTAGAAAAACAAAAATAAACTAAGTCTACAGTTAGCAGAAACCAGGAAATAATAAAGAGCGGAGTAGGAATGAATAAAATAGAGAGTAGAGAAACAGTAGAAAAGATTAACAAAACTAAGAGTTGGTTTTGAAAGAGATGGAGAAAATAAACAAACCTTTAGTTAAACTAAACAACAAAACAGATAAGACTCCAAAAAATAAAATCTGACATGAAAGAGGATATATTATAACTTATGTAAACAATCATAACAGACTATTAGGAAAAATTATATATCAACAAATGAAATAACCTGGAAAAATGAATAAATTTCTAGGTACATATAACCTACTAAGACTGAATTACAAAGAAATATATAACCTGAACAGACCAATAATGAGTAAAAAGATTGAATCATTAATAAAAAGTTTTCAATCAAAGAGAAGCCCAGGATCTGATGGCTTCACTTCTAAATTCTACCAAACTTTTAAAGAACTACTTTCAATCCTTCTCAAACTCTTCCAAAAAATTGAGAAGAGGGAACACCTCCAAACTCATTTTATGAATCCATATTACTCTGATACCAAAGCCAGACAAGGACACTACAAGAAAAAGAAAACTGTAGGCCATTATCCCTGATGAACATACATGCAAATGTCCTCAACAAAATACTAGCAAACCAAATCTAACAGTTCCCTAAAGGACTGTTTGCCATGGTCAAGTGGGATTTATCACAGGGATGCAAGGATGGTTAAACATACGGAAATCTGTAAATGTGACATACCACCTGAGCAGAATGTGTCAAAAACCATATGATTATCTCATTACATAAAGAAAAAGCATTTGCCATCCCTTACTGATAAAAACTTTCAACAAATTAGGTATAGAAATGATGTACCTCAACACAGTAAAAGTTATATATGACAAGCCCACAGCTAACATCATACACAATAGGGAAAAGTTGAAAGCTTTTCCTCTAGAATAGGTGCAAGATAAGAATGCCCACTCTCCCACTTTTATTCAACACGGTATTAGAAGTCCTTGCTAGAGAAATTAAGCAAGAGCAAGAAATAAAAGACATCCAAATTGGAAAGGAAGAAGTTAAATTGTTCCTGTTTACAGATGATATAATCATACATATATATGTGTGTGTGTGTGTGTGTGTATACATATATATGTATTTTAAAAAAACCTAAAGCCTCCACAAATATATCTCTTAAAATGGATAAACAAATTGAAGTTATAGGATATGAAATAAACATATAAAAATCAGTAACATATCTATATACTAACAAATAACTATCCAAAAAAGAAATCAATAAAACAGTCCCATTTTACAATGGCTATAAAAAGAAAATACTTAGGAATAAATGTAACCAAAGACATAAATGCTCTATACACTGAAAACTATAAAACACTGATGAAAGAAATTGAAGAAGACAAAAATAAATGGAAATCCCAGGTAAATGGATTGGAAGAAGTAATATTAAAATGTTCATACTACTCCAAATTATCTATAGACTCAATGCAATCCCAACAAAATCCCAATGACCTTTTGCACAGAAATAGAAAAAACAATCCTAAAATTTGTAGGAAACCACAAAAGAAACCTAATAGCCAAAACAATCTTCAGCAAAAAGAATAAAGCTAGAAGAATCACATTATATTACTTCAGAATATACTACAAATCTATAGTAACCAAAGCAACATAGTTTTGGTCACTATGCTATTTTATGTCTGGCATAAAAATAGACATATAGACCAATGAAACCGAATAGAGAGCCCAGAAATAAATATGTACAAATTCAGTCAGTTGATTTTCAGGAAAGTTGCCAAGAACACAAAACAAGGAAAGGGAAGTCTTTTCAATAAACAGTGTTTCAATAAGTAGTTGATATCCACTGGATATCCACATGCAGAAGAATGAAATTAGACCCTTATTTCATGCCATATGCAAAAATCAACTCAAAATGGATTAAATACTGAAATGTAAAACCTCAAACTGTGAAATTATTAAAAAAGAAAAAAACAGGAAAAAAGCTCCATAACATTTTGTACAATGATTTTTTCACCTCTAAACTCAAAAGCACAGGCTAGACTAATGGGATTACAACAAACTAAAATAATTCTGGACAGCCAAGGAAACAATCAACAGAGTGAAGAGAAAATCTGTGGAATGGAGAAACTATTTATAAACAACACATCTGGTAAGATGTTAATATCTAAATATATAAAGAACTCAAACATTTCAATAGTAAGAAAACAGCCCAATTAAAAATTGGGCAAAGGATCTGAACAGACATTTTTCAAAAGAAGAAATATAAATGGCAAACAGGTATATGAAAAAATGCTCAAAATCACTGATTATGAGAGACATGCACATTAAAACCACAATGAGATATCATCTCTCATCTATTAGAATGGCAATTATCAAAAAGACAAAAGATAACAAGTATTGGAGAGGATGTGGAGAAAAGGAAACCCTTGTATGCTGTTGGTGGAAATGTAAATTGTTAAAGCCATTATGGAAAACAGTATGGAGGTTTCACAAAATATTAAAAATAAAACTACCATATGATTCAGAAATTCCACCACTGGGTATGTATCTGAGGGAAATAAAATCAGTATGTTGAAGAGACAGCTGCACTCCCATGTTCGTTGCAGCCTTATTCACAATAGCTAAGATATGGAATCAACTTGTCTATAAACAAATGAATGCATAAAGAAAATGTAATATGTGTATATACACATATATGTATAAATACATTAAATACTATTCATCCTTAAAAAAGGATGGAAACCCTGTCATGTGCAACAACCTGGAGCACATTATGTTGAGGAAAATAAGTCAAGCACAGACAGACAAATAACACATAATCTCACTCATATGTGGAACCTAAAAAAGTTGAACTCATAGAAGTAGGTAGGCAAATGGTGGTTACCAGAGGCTGGCAGGGTAAGGAAGGATTGGGGAGGTGTTTATCAAAGGATACAAAATTTTAGTTATACAGGAGAAATGAGTTCAAGAGATCTATTGTACAACATTATGACTATAGTTAATAATAATGTATCATACCCTTGAAAATTGCTGAGGGTAGATTTTAAGTGTTTTCACCACAAAAAAAAATAAGTATATGAAGTAATCAATTGTTAATTAGTTTGATTTAGCCATTCCAGAATCTATACATATTTCAAAACATGATGATGTGTACAATAAATATATATAATTTTTGTCAATTAAAAATTAATTTAAAATGTTTTCAAAAATGATGGTGCAAGGTGAAGTCTCTTGCTCTCTTTCTTCTTGGAGCACTGCACTATACAAATGAACTAGTTGGCGTCGTGGGCTTCATTTTGTGCCAAAGGAAGGTGACATTACCAATATACAGAGGGTGGCAGAGAGGAAAAGCAGAAAGAATATGTCTCCTTCATGATGTTGATCAACTGTTGTACCAAACACAGAAATATCTACTTTCCAGTCACTATCACTAAAGAAACAAACTAACCTATGTTTAGTAGCTTAAAACTATAACCATTTTTAATATTCACTGTTTCTGAGAACCTGGAATTTGTACAAAGACAGTGAGAATGGTTTATCTCTTCTCTCTCATGTCTAGGGCTTTATATGGGAAAACAGATACTGAAAGTAGTTCAAAGAGAGAATGAAATCATCTGGAGGCTTCTTCGCTCTCATGTCTGGTACCTCAAGAGTTGGGCTCAGCTGAAACTTTCCCAGAGCACCTACACATGACCTCTTCATGTGGTCATGTGGCCTGTGCTTTCTGACATCATGGTAACTATATTCAGAAAGGGAGTGTCTTGAAAAAGAGTATTCAGAAACTAAGCTTTTCAAGAAAACCAGATAGAAGCTGCGTAGCCTTTTCCAATCTCAGTTAGGAAGTTGCACAGCATCACTTCCACTACATTTATTGATTAAAAATGAGTAACAAAGGCCACTCAGATTAAAAAAGATAGTGATTAGATACCACTTCTTGGTTGGGAAATGGCAATGTTACATCGCTGAGAAGCATGGGGGATGGGCAGTACTATTGCAGCCCTCTTTGTCAAATATAAGTGAGCACCCCTTTATCCAGAGTTTTTATTAAAACATTTAATATACACCTATGCTTTTGAAACCACTGTCTATAGATATATTAGTCTATTATGAATAACAAAATATCGTAAGTTCAAGTAACAAAAGAATGCTAACTGATAAGGTTTCTTACCCTATCTTCAATGAAGGTAACTGTGTTATTATGCTTTGTGTATTTAGTCTTGTAGGAGATTCTGTTGGGGGAAAATATGATAAATTTAGACATGGTGTACTATGAAAATGATAGAGGTATACTGAGTATTTACTCTCTTGGCCTTTGGAGAAGCTGGGCAGAGTTGGGGGCAGGCAGAGGCATGAATTCTGAGCAGCTCTTTTCACTAAAAGTGGCCTCCATGATGTGAAAAAAGAAGTTTGAGAAAAATTACTATTGAACAGTGGTCTTCAAACACTATTCACATATTCCTAAAAGAATTTTGAAAAATTATATGGCCTATTTCCCATTTTTCAGTTATCTAAAAATCTCACTGTAAGTTTAAATAATTGCAAAAGATGTAAGTTCCAGACCATGATAATACTATAATACTGACAACCTTAGCACCGATATATATATATATATATATAGCTGGGAAAGACCAGAAGCCCCATTGGTTTATGGTGCCTGATTAGTCATTACATGAGGCATCTCCTTTGTTGGTGCTTCCTGAGGAAATTTTATACCCTGAGGCAATGGACTACATAAGATTTATATGCAAGGAATATGCCTTTTTTTGTAAAAGCCTATGGTAGGGAGACCATATAATACAGCTTCTAAACCTAAACATTTTTGAGAATGAAAGAAGATACCATTAATAACTATGATAGTGGGCATCCTTGCCTTGTGCCAGTTTTGAGGAGGAATGCTTTCAACTTTTTCCCATTCAGTATGCTGCTGGCTATGAGTTTGTCATATATGACTTTTATAATTTTGAGGTATGTTCCCTCTATGTCTATTTTGTTAAGAGTTTTTATCATAAAAGGGTGCTTAATTTTGTTGAATACATTTTTTGCATCTATTGAGATGATCATATGACCTTTGCTTTTGCTTCAGTTTATATGGTGAATCACATTTATGGATTTACATACGTTGAACCATCCTTGCATCCCTGGGATGAAGCCCACTTGGTCATGGTGGATTATTTTTTTGATGTGCTGCTGAATTCAGTTTGCTAGAGTTTTATTGAAGATTTTTGCATCTATATTCATATGAGATATTGGTCTATAGTTTTATTTTTTTGTTGTTGTTTCCTTTCCTGGCTTTGGTATCAAGGTGATACTGGCTTCATAGAATGAATTGGGAAGGATTCCTTCCTTCCTGATATTATATTATGAAATAATTTCTGTAGTATGGGTAACAATTTTTCTTTGTAGGTCTGATAAAATTTGGCTATGAAACCATTTGATCTAGGGCTTTTTTTTGTTGGAAGATTTTTTAGTGCTACTTCAATCGCATTGCTCATAACTGGTCTGTTCATGAATACTATTTTTTCCTGATTGAGCCTTGGGAGGTTGTGTGTTTCCAGGAATTTGTCCATTTCCTCAACATTTTCAAGTTTATGTTTATAGAGATTTCCATAATATTCACAGTTGATATTTTGTATATCTGTGGTATCAGTTGTAACATCTCCTTTTTCATTTCTGATTCAGCTTATTTGGCTCCTTTCTTTTCTATTTCTGGTGAATCTAGTAAGAAATGGATCAATTTTGTTTATCTTTTCAAAGAACCAACTCTTTGTTTCATTAATCTTCTGTAATATTTTTTTCTTTTCTATTTCATTTAGCAGTTCTATTCAATTTAGTGCTGAAGTCCTAGTTAGAGCAATGAGACAAGAGAAAGAAATTAAGGGTATTCAAATGGAGAAAAAGGAGATCAAACTATTGCTCTTTGCTGATGATATGATCTTATATCTAGAAAACCCCAAAGATTCTGCTAAGAGACTCTTAGAATTGATAAATAAATTAAGCAAAATCTCAGGCTACAAAATCAATGTACACAAATCAGTAGCATTTCTATACACCAACAACAGTCAAGTTGAGAATCAAATCAAAGACTCAATATCTTTCACAATAGCAACAAAGAGAATAAAATACCAGGAATATATTTAACCAAGGAGGTGAAAGATCTATACAAAGAGAACTGAGGAAGGAATTTTCAGATAATGTAAACAAATGGAAAAACAGATCATGCTCATCGTTCAGCAGAATCAACATTATTAAAATGTCCATGCTGTTCAGAGTGATTTACAGATTCAATGAAATTCCCAACAAAATACAAACATCATTTTTCTCAGATCTAGAAAACATAATTCTATGCTTTGTTTGGAACCAGAAAAAAGCAAGAATAGCCAAAGCAACCTTAAGCAAAAGGAACAAATCTGGAGGTATCACTTTACCAGACTTCAAGCTATAGTATAAGGCTATAATAACCAAAACAGCATGGTACTGGCACAAAAATAGAGACATACACCAATGGAATGGAACAGAGAACCCAGATATAAAAGCAACCACATATTGCCATATGGTCTTTGATAAAGTAGACAGCAATATACATGGAGGAAAGGGATCCCCATTCAATAAGTGGTGCTGGGAAAACTGGATAGATTGAAACAGGATCCATATCTCTCACCACTCACTAAACTTAATTCAAGATGAAATCTAAGACATGAAACCATACGAATTCTAGAAGACAATGTTGGAAAAACTCTTCTAGATATTGGCCTAGGCAAAGAATTTATGAAGAAGACCGCAAGAGCAATCATAGCAACAACAAAAATAAATAAATGGGACTTGATTAAATTTAAAAGCTTCTGCATAGCCAGGGAAACAATCAGCAGAGCAAATAGACAACCCACAAAATGAGAGAAAATATTCACATGCTACATATTTGATAAAGGGCTGATAACCAGAATCTACGAAGAACTCAAGCAAGCCAGCAAGAAAAAAAATCAAAGAACCCTGTTAAAAAGTGGGCAAAAGATATCAACAGTAGGTTTTCAAAAGAAGATAGGCTAATGGCCAATAAATTTATGAAAAAGTGCTCATCACTAATTATCAAAGAAATAAAAAAACCACAATGAGATAACACCTAACCCCAGGGAGAATGGCTTTTTTCAAAAAGGCCCAAAACAATAGATGCTGGTATGGATGCCGAGAGAAAGGAACACTTATACAGTGCTGGTGGGACTACAAACTAATTCAATCTCTATGGAAAATAATATGGAGATTTCTCAAAGAACTAAGAGTAGAGCTACCATTTGATCCAGCAATCCCTCTACTGGGTATTTATCCAAATGAAAAAAAGTCATTTTATCAAAAAGACTCTTGCAGTAGAATGTTTATTTCAGCACAATTCTCAATTGCAAAGATGTGGAATTAATCCAAGTGTCCATCAATTTATGAGTGGATTAATAAAATGCGGTATATGTACACCATGGAGTACTACTCACCATAAAAAATGAATTAACACCATTTGCAACAATCTGGATGGAATTGGAGACCATTCTCCTAAGTGAAGTACCTCAAGAATGGAAAAACAAACACCACATGTACTCACTATTAAATTGGAATAACCAATCAGCACTCATGGGTACAGATGGAATTAAAACTCAACGGAAATCATTCAGGAGGGAGCGGGGAGGAGGAGATGGGTGAAATCATGCCTTTGGTACAATATACACTATCTGGGTAATGGGCACACTTATAACTTTGACTCAAGTGGTACAAAACAATCCACATAATCAAAATAACATTCTGAAATTAAAAAGTACAAAAAAATAATAACTATGTTAGGAAGTAAGTATAAACCAGGAAAACTGGAATATATAATGATCCTAGATATTGTAATATAGGTGAGTTATCAGGAAATCAGTTTACAAAAGAAAATTCATACAAGCTGAAAATCTGGTCATTATTTCCCTGAAAACTTCAAGTTCAGTACTTTTTGAAAAGTTTTCTATAGCCCCAAGAGTTTATGCAAAGCTATTATTAAACTAGCATCCAGCCATACTGGTTGTTAATAAGACACTTCTATATGTGTTAGTAAATAGAATAAAAGTAATCTGGATAACCAATGAAAATAATTAATAATCTAAATTGCAGCACTTGTATATCATTTCGGAAATCACAAACAAGCAAGCTATGATTCCAGACATCTTTCTGTCTTAGGCATTAGAGCACAGAGCTAGAGGACCTGTGACAGAGGATTTGCTATGTATTTTTAAAGTTGTTGGGTAGTCTTGAAGCATTAAAGTCCTCATGTAGGAGACTTGCAACCTCTTCCTATTTCTTCTATAAATTTCCAAAAGAAATGTGTGTCCCAGCCCATGGAAAAAAGCAGGGTCTGGAATGAGAAAGAAGCTAGAAAGCCTACTGGGCACTATGCATATAGACAGTGGCCAGGGACAAAGGTAGAAAAAAATGTCTTTATTGTGGGATAATGTTTCCTCTGGTGAGTTTGGGGAACACTCATTTTATTTGACAAATTAACTCCTGGTGAAAGGCAGTTGTCCCTGTGCTTTTTAAACAAGTTTCTAGGGAGAAAATCTCCTGGAAACCTACTTAATGACTGAAAGTGAGAGTCTTCCAGCAAGAAAGTGCCATGTGTTCACCCTTCCCCTTGCAGACTTTATTTGAAAGAGAAATATAGCACCAGGATGCCCACTCTTCCTCTCCTACATGTCTGCTCTTTTTTCGAAGGATAGACAAAGCCTTAGAAGAAGCTTCTATTGCCTACAGGCAGCATGAAACTCTGACCATACTCCTATTGCTGTTTAATTTTTTCTTACCTCTTCTTCACCCCTTTTTGCTTTGTCCCCCTTATTAACTGGACTCCACTTGATCACTGCCCATGGTTGGCCCAAGCTGTCTCCTGATTAGCCTCAATGGGGTGCAGTGTCATGTTGGACTTCCTCACTGGAGAAAAAGAAAAAAAAAATACACAGGCTCCTACCCCAGCAGCTAGGATCAGATCATTCCTACCTATTGTTCATCTCTTCCTGCATCCCTTCTTCTTCTTTCTATCTCCCTAGGATCAACCAAATGATAACATCATTTCATGTGAGACGAGAAAGGCACAGAGAGAAGCAGATGCAGGAAGAGTAGAGAATTGGCATGAAGGTAGCTGATGAATTCCCTTCCTTTATGATCAACATGACCCCAGTCTCCATGTGGCTCTCTACTAATAGGAAATTGTTGGGAATTTGATGCTGTTCCTAAGTTAAGTCATGAAGCAGATAGGATTATCATTTAGCTAGTGATAAAAGTGTCAAATGAAAGATCACACAAACACATCAGGCAGTATATTAATACTATTTGAAAACTGTTAGAATGATTTTTAAAATGAAATGGGCTACAAATAGTATGACTAGATAAGAAATTTACATTATAAATCATTATCTTCCTTAGAAAATAAAAAGTACATGAAATGTTTAATATTTGACTTAAAAGTTATATTATTGCACTACTTGACTATTTTGAATATTTTTGCTATTTCATATCCCAAGTTGAAGAGGCCATTCTAGATGCCTATAAATTGTTTATTCATTTTCTGGTACAGTGAATTAAAGATATGTATTGGAGTAGCTACCAAGGTTATGGTTATCATCTACTTCAGTGTAGGAATAGAAAAACAGTGGGTTTCAGACAAATCAAACTTGTGTCTGTGAGCTTCAGTAACTTTGAGTTGTCGTAGGGTGTCCGTTTCTATCCTCCGTCACTCAGAGTATCCCTTTCACATCATCTCTGTCAGTAAAATAAGCTTTCTTAATTTCAGGAAGCCTCAAATACTTACCTAATGGCTCAGAAGTTAACCATTGAGTCACTGGACATTATGTTCATGGTAAGCTGAATAACAGTTCACCAAGATGCCCATGACCTAATCCTCAGACCTGTGAGTGTTAATTATATGGCAAAAGGGATTTTGTAGATATGATTAAGTTAAAGATCTTTAGATAGGGAGATTATCCTGGATTATTTGGGTGGGCCCTTAAATAAAATCACAAGTGACCTTGTAAGTAGGAGGCAGAAGGAGATTTGATTATAGATAGGGAAGGTGACATGAAGATGAAGCAGAGATAGATTTGAAGATACTATGCTGTTGGCCTTGAAGAAGAAAGAAGGGCCTGAGCCAATACATGCAATGTATGTGGCTCTAGAAGGTAGAAATGGATTCCCCTCCAGAGCTTTGTAAGGGAGCACAGCCTTGCTGACAACCTTGATTTCAGCTCAGTGAAACTCATTTCAGACTTCCAACCTTCGGAACTATAAGAGAATGTACGTTTATTGTATGTTATTTTTAGCCCCAAGTTTGTGGTAATTTGTTACAGCCGCCATTACTGGAAAGTAATACGGTGATGTCAAAAAAAGTGGGGCTTTTAGAAAATACTTGCTTGATCAGGTAGAGGCCTAACTGTATTCTGAGATTTTAATAAGGCTACCAATTTCAAGTTAACTAATCAGATATCCGCAGGATATCAAGATTCCTCACTAGCAAAGGAATAGAAGTAAAGGAGAACTCTTTGAGTCATATGTACTTACCACAAATATCACATTCTCTGACCCCCTGGTAACTCCAGGAAATCAGTTAAAAAACTGGAAATCTTCAATCAAATAGTGACTTGTAGAAAAGGACCAGAGTTTCACAAGGCAGGCAGAGCATTTATAGCTCCATTAAAGGCTACTAAATTATATGACTGAAGAAAATCACTGGGAATCTATTCAGACAAGAATTCCAGTTCTGTGGTTTTAGCCACAAAACCTCTGTGGATCTTACACTACAGAGCAACTGTGAAATCTACTCTCACATTTTGGAGCCCCAAATATTTTTCTTATAAAATGGCCCAAGTAAAAATTACGAAATAGTCAACATTTTTGGATGTTTTCCTCCTAAACCAGCTCTCAGAGTCTCCCTGTACTGAATCTGTATTTATTTTTAGATGATACAGTTCCTTTTACAAAGCAGCAGTAGAGTTAAATGAGAACTGATCTTATAATCAAGAGTCAATGCCATCTGACCAGGCATGGGAAGAAAATTTGAAAGAAAGTTTAAATGTTAGAATAATAGAAGAATGTCAAATAGGCTTTAAAATTGTTACTTTAGAGTATCCTTGAAATCAGAAGTACAAAACCCATGATTCTTTTTTAAGGATTTTCTAGTCTTTTGCTTCTACTTTTCTTACTTGACTCACTTTTTACTCACAGCGGTGTGACAAAGAAAGTATCAGTTGTTGTTTTTTAAAAAAACAACAAAAAGTATGTAGAATACCTGTAATTTTCCCAGCAGTTTCTAAAACAGGATAGCACTTTTTCTTCATCCCTAATCCCAGCCCTAAAATCAGGTATCCTACAAATATAAATACTTCCCTAAGGAATAACATGAACATTTAGATTATATGATCAGAAAGAGTTCTATCTTGAGTGCAATCATGTAATCGTCTTCAGTATGTAAATGAAGACACAGTGATTCAATGGCAGGAGCAGTACAATGCAGTGGGTAAGAATCCTGCTAGGAGGCTAGACAACCAATGCTTGAATCTCAGGCCCTACTACTGGCTGTGTAACTTAGGGCAGGATACTTAATTTTTCTGAACTTCATTTCACAAGCCCTTAAAATGATGATAATAATAGTACCCACCTCCTAGGGCTATTTTGAAAATATGTATATATATATATATAATGCATGTAAAAGTGCTTAGTGTAGAGCTTAGAGATATTAAGTGTTCAATAAATGTCAGCTACTTTTAGATGACCTTAAGGCCAAGAAGAATATGATTGAAATACTTCATTAAATTATAATTTGTCATCTTCTGGCTTGACAAATAATGACTAAAGGGAAAAACTAATGGGACGTATTAGATATGGAACTGGTTACTAAAGAAAAAAATTGTTTGAAAATATTTTGAATAACACATGGATCAAAAGATATTATAAGAAAAAGTCTTTTGTTATGGTCACATGTGTGTAGTACTTTCCTAATTTGACTCTGTGCTTTCCTTCTTATTACTCTACAAGAAAATTTCTACCCAGCAACCACCATAAGTTCTAAAAAAATTATGTCATAGCTTCTCCTTGCTTCAAACTCCAATGATTTCCCATCACTCTTAAGTAAAATACAAACTCCTTACTCTAGAGAACAAGGTGCTACATACTTTGGTCCCTGGCTTTCTCTCTGACCTTATCTTCCCCTGCACTCTCCAAATTAAGCTCCAAGTATGCTGGCTTTCCCCCTGTATAGTGAACATTCAGGCTCATTCCTGTCTCAGGCCCTTACACTAACTATTTTCTCTGCTTAGAGTGCTCTTCCTCCTGAACTCTGCATAGCTGTATCTCTTTTTCACTCAGATGTCATATAAAACCTGATCTCCTGAATAAGGACTTGGCTGACCACACAATCTTAAGTAAGCCACCCAGCCATTCTCTATCACTTCAACCTATTTTAAGTCTCCACATAGCATTTAACACTACTGTATAAATTTTTATCTGTTTGCATCTTTTTATTTATTTATATGTTTATTTATGTAATCACTAATTTCTCCATTCCCTAGAATGGAAGCTACATGAGAACAAGACTTGGTTTTATTTAGTCCTGTGCCTCTTTCACCTAGAAGAATGCTGGAACATCATAAATGGTTAATAAATAATGCTTAATAAATTTTTGTTGAAAGAATAGATAACTGAAAAGGAAAGATAGTTATTTAGGTTCTTTTTCCAAGTAATTTCTCAACTGTTGCTAACACCATTCTTGTGCATGTATCCTGTACACATTCAATTAAAAGCCGTAAGTTTAACTATTGAGTTGAAGAGTATGCACAATTTAAATTTTGATAGTTATTTCCAAATTGCCTTTGAACAAAGTCATACTAATTTACATTTTGAGTGAATTCCTGAGTCATCTTTTAAGTGATATCATGACATGATATTCAAAATACATTCTCTCACTTAGATGCCATAGATGCTTTAGAATTCTATAATCTTGAAATGTAAACAGGATAGCCAAAGTACAGAAGTCCACAGTGGGCCTTCTAAGTGGCTACAGAATACGTGTCCAACATGACTAATCAATTAGAGGAGCCGCTATGAGAGGCACACACATCTCACTTTCAAGATCTTTTATTATCCAGGAGTCCTGTGCATGAGTTTTTAGCAATAAACACAGATCTTTCTAATCAACACTCATCATGATCTTTTCCAAGTAGGCAAAAGGTAAGTTGCAATAAAACAAAAATCTTAGTTTATGAGAATTGGATTGAGACACAGAAAAACACATTGGCAAAACAGGTATCCTATTCTAAAAGGTCTTCAAATTCAGGTCTTGAGTTCATTTTTCCCTTTCTAAAGGTTCATTTCCCTTGGCCTTTGAGTCATCTATGCCAAAAACCTCAAAGTTCTGGGTGGCAGTAACTGGAAAATACCCTACTGATGAATTTAGTTTTACATATTTATATGTATATAAATATACCAACAAAGCCATTGATGAAAGTGAGGGATACAGGATCCACTGACTCCTCGGTGCCATTTTGAAAGATACTCTCACAAAGGCAACCAATTAAAATCAAAAGCAACAACCAAGAGGATTCCTGAAGAATAAAACTAGAGACATACATACATTCAGTCTCCACATCAACACCACTCTGAAAATACTGCCAACTTACATCACTAAGAAATAATTAGGCGAAACATCAATTTTCAGCAAAGATCATCTAACGTACGTCATTTAAACACTGAAGACTTTCTTCATTACTCATATCTTTAACTCAAGAACACCTTAGAAAAGTTATAGCTTTAGAAAAACAGCCCAATTTATAGATGCCAACTCTAGATCCAAAACGTGCCCATGCAAAGCATACAATTTACTAAATGCAGAAAACAGGGTACTTACAGCAGGGTGTCCTGTACAGTAGGTATAGCTGGCATGGGACTGGTAGTGCAAGCTTGCTCTTGGAAAGGAGTATGTGTTCCAGGCTGGTTGGCTGCTGTTCCACTGGGAGCTGAAGCCAGGGCTCATGGTCACTCGTGACTTACTGGTTTGATAGGCTCTCACTGTGGAGCTAGACTATCAAGAAGAAAGAAACGCTATGTAAAGACAGTTCCGTATAAAATACAAGCCAGCTATATATAGCAGCATATGTTCTCATGTATGATCATGGCACAGGACTCAGCTGATTAAAAGAAATGGCTGATGGCTTAAGAGGATGCATTAAATACTGTTCTGACTGGGATAAAAGTGTTTTCTCACTGTTAGATTTTAATGGATCACAAGGTACAAAGGTTGAAACTGATCTTACTGAAAATAGGTTTTCTAGTTGCAAGTTACAACTCCATCTTTCAGAAATAAGATATGTTTTAGTAGTGACAGCAACAGTGATATTTTCAGTTACAAAAATATCCTTTAATTATAGTCTTCACCTTAGAAATTCACCATTAGTCACATCTGAAGGCAGTAAACAAAGATCATTGCTTATGAAGATTGGATTGAAGCACAGATTGATGTATGGCACTAAAAGGTCTTTAAGTTCTATGAGTATATTTCTGTCTCAGGGAGACATCAGCAGAAATCTGGGCACATTCATACAGGTCACCATTCTATTGTCTAAAGACAGTAAAATAGTAAAAGATTTGAAATCATCATTAACCCCAATTTACCAACATAATTGAAAATAGAGGAGTAGGAAAATATCAACTTGCCAAATGTTAAATATATCTGGTTGTTTATAACTATACATAGAGTAGAATTAACTGAAAACAAAACTCACTTGTATCTTCTTCTCTTCTTTGTCCTCAAATGGCCATGACATACAAGCCTATAATAGCTTCTTTTCAGAGAACACGTTCCATCATCAAATTGCAATAACTACTAACCCCAGTAATACAGTGATTTTCACAATAAATTCTATTTATAACTCTATGGGCACATGCCAACTCAATCACTGGGGAAATGTGCTAATCACATTGCCATTATATTTAGGGAACCCAGTGGGGAGGAAACTTTTATCCAAGATTTTGTTTCCCATTGGAGCTAAATTCTGATACCATTAGATATGTATAGCAACAACTTTTCTGAAGACAGGTTTGATCATCTGGGGATAACTAAAAGTAAGGACCTAAGTGATTCAAATGCTCTAGGTAGGGCCATTTTTCTTGCAATAGCCTCAAAAATATTTAGAAAAGTAAAAGAAAATTTAAATCAGTGATTTAATGGTAGTTATCGATTCAAAATGTTTAACCCTCAAACGGGAGAACCCATCCTTGTTAAGGTAGCCAAATTTGTCTGATTGTCTGTCTTTCCCCATTCCTATCTCCATCAACATCCTAACCATATTTGCTATCCACGTGGTTCAATAGTTCAATGAGATGTGCAGATAGAGCAATTAAAGGCACGCACGACTGCACATTTCCCTGCGCGTTGTGTTGGAGAAGTCAACAGTGGACTTTTGCAAACATAGATATATATGCTTGATTCTAAGCACAGAAGCTCCATATTTATATAAAATCCCCTGTTATTTGTGACTCATGCACAGTTACTTCAAAAAATAAATGAGCCCACTCGAAGCTTATCTTTGGCCGTGACTCTCTTGGTTTCTGCTCTGCATCTATGGTCACTAAAATCAATCATTTTCACTGATTCAGTTGCTTCTGTAAGTAGCTCTTTGTCGCTTATCAGTTTTCACATTTAGATTAGTTTAAAGCCCTTAAATTTTATGCAAAAGTTTGTAAATACTCTCAGCTCTTAGTTTAATTATGTTCCCCCAAATCATCAGTCTCTCCTCAATAATTTTATTCATGGTGGTCTTCCTGCTGCAAATCCTTCCTCCCCTCTTTTGTAAAGTTCATGCTCAAGCTGTACATCTGAATTGCTTCCATTTCTGATACTTCCAGAGTATGTCCCTTGTCTTCCTGCTCTCACAGAGCATACACAGTGTTGCTCAAATACTGCAGCATATAATTGTGTTATTTTATATTGTTCCATATGTATATAAATCCCAGCTTTCCAACCGAGCTTCAGAGAGCCCACTGAAGCCAAGATGGTGTATTGCTTCTTCCACAGCTTTAAGGAGTTTCGTCCTCCTTGGCCTTTGAAACCTCTAACAGTGTTTACCCCATCTTATTACAATCATCTTTCCCTTTGACTCCTTGTCCCTTCTGATTGTACTTTCTTATCTCATTATTTGTGTTTTTTCTCCCTTAGTCTCCCTATATTAGGTCATTTTCCAGGGCTTAATCCTCAGTTCTGCATTCTTAACTCTTTTAACCTTTTCCTTTGTGATCTTATTCATGGTCAAAGCTTTAAGTATTACTTCTAAGAAGATGACTCCCAGATATAATTTAATACTCCAAATACTTTCTTGAATTCTAACTCCAAATATTAAAATGCCTGCTGCATATGAATACATAACTATCAATCATCACAAAGGGAACCAAAGTTTAAATTACTGTGCATAAAGTTAAATGAATTGATTGTTTTACTCTAAGATTTCACTCCTCTATAGTTTAACTTATTTTTGTTAATGTTATGACCACATTTTAAAACCAACTGCCTTGACGACTTAGAACTTTGATTCATTTATCTCTCCTCTAATTTTCTTTATTGGTATCAACAAATTCTATTGAGCTATTCAATAGCTCTTGAATTGATATTGTCCTTTCCATTCCCATTGTCACTAACCATTTTTAGGATTTTGTCAGTTTATGTTGGAGCTACTAAAACAGAATCAAGAATCTTCTACTTTAAGCTTTAAATGGCACCGATTAGTCTTTCAAAAACTCTGATTTTATTGTGTTATTTCTTGCTGAAAAATGTTCAGTGCCTCTACTATCTATGAGATAAAGTCAAAATTTCTTGGTCTTTCATTGGAGAGTCTTTATAATTTCATCTTGACATTGCAAGTCTTATTTTTCATTCCTCTTCATATAATCTCAATTTCCAGAGAGACTGTTACTTTAAAATGACTTATATGTTCATGCCATTGTCACAAGCATTACTTTCTAGAATGTCTTCACCTTCTCTCAATTCACATTTCATCGATCCTGTCAGACTCAACGTTTTCTGTAAAGCCTATTCCAACAGCCTCGACCACCAGCCCACAGGGACTTTTGCTTCTACTAGGTACTGACATTACTGATTTTCTGCCAGGTTCCTCTGATCTTTTAATTTGTGTGGCTACCCAGGAAATTATCCTATAACATTATCAGCACAACTCAACAAGTTAGTCTTTCACACAACTCTTACATCCCAACATCTTCTGAAATAGGTAATTTAGTTGTGTTTCTTCACAACCAAGAACTTCAGTACAAGTAGTTCATTTTGGAATTGATCCTAGAGAAAATCAGTAGGAGAAATCGCTAGTGATAAAGAGTGAACCAATACGTTTGCATCACTGAATAAGTTATTCCTGTGGAGAACTGAGGCTCAATTCCACAGGGGGACTCTGGGAGACAGTATAAAACATGCTGCAGAGTTACTCCATCCAACGTGCAAGCTGCAGTGTTTAAACTCCAATTCTCCTTTGTGTTGGCTGAGGGCTGCTCCTGAAAACATTAATTCCTTGCACTTCTGGCCTGCCCTACCTATAGGCCAAAAGAAAATTCTCAAGCAGAATGTCCCAGGACACTGTTGACATGCCTTAGAAAAGAAAGTGCCAAGAAGGTAACGAGCAGAGTATCGATAGTGATAACATCTGTTACTAAATGGACGATGACTCCCTGAACTTCTTTTTATTCTCCGTAGAACTCCAGACACTCACATTTTCCTTTTCAATGATTGAGAGAAAGGGCTCAAAAGCATTGGTCAAATTGGCCTGACTGCACTGCCAGTAAAGTCTTGAAAAAACAATGCACAAAAGAAGATACTGGAACGGCCCGTAGGCACATGAAAAGATGTTCAAAATCACTAGTCATCAGGGAAGTATAAAATAAAGCTACAATAATATACCAGTTTGTACCCACAAAAATGGCTAAAACTAAAAAGACTGACAACTAAATGCAGATGAGTTATCGTGGACCTGGAATTCCCATACATTGTCAGTGGCTGGGTAGAATGGTACAGCTAACTTTGAAGAACTCGTAGTTAGCTTTCTATAAAATTAAACATACTTCTATCTTATGACACAACAATTCCACCTCCAGTTATTTGCCCAAAAGAAAATATATGTATACAAAAACACTTTTATAAGAATGTGAATAGCAGCCTTCTTCATAATAGCCTCAAACTGGAAATGACCTATTAACAGGAAAACAGATTTTAAAAATTGGAGTATATTCATGTAACAAAATACTATTCAGCTATCAAAAATTAGCTTCGGATACACATGACAACATGGACAAGTCTCAAAACCATGCCAAATAAAAGAAGGCAGAAACAAAAGAATAGATATATGTGATTTGATTTACATGAGGTCCAAGGTGAGGAAAACACATATAGCAATAGAATTCAGAAAGTGGGCTAAGCGCAGTGGCTCACACCTGTAATCCTAGTACTCTGGGAGGCCAAGGGAGAAGGATTTCTTGAGGTTAGAAGTTTGAGTCCAGCCTGAGCAAGACGAAAACCCCATTTCTGCAAAACATAGGAAAATTAGCTGGGTGGTATCATGGCACATGCCTGTAGTCCCAACTATTTGGGAGGCTGAGGCAAGAGAATTGCTTGAGCCCTGGAGTTTGAGGTTGCAGTGAGCTATGATGATGCCACTGTATTCTACCCAGGGTGACAGAGGGAGACTCTCAAAAAAAAAAAAAAAATAGAAAAAAAGTGGCTGCTGGGGGAGTTGAGTAGAAATTATTAGAAAGAACAATAAGGTAATTTATAATACTAGGGTGATGGAATTGTTTGCTGTCATATTTTTTGGGTGGTCATTATATGAACGCATATATTTGCCAAAATTCATCATATTGAACACTTGAGATTGGTGCATTTTATTATGTCTTAATTATATTTCAATCAAAGAAAAATATACTGCTTTTGCAAAAGGCTGACTGTGATTTTTCCATGGTAACAAAGGGTAGAGATGGTTCAAAAACTGAAACCTAGTGATCCCCAAATCCTAATTTTCTAGATTCCATAATTGGCTAATCTGAGTTCTACTATCGTTCCTCTCCTTGGCACGCCCTCTGAGAGCAATGCCAGGGAGCATCTAACAGCCAAAAGGCAGGCAGCCAGAGAGAAGAGCAAAGAGTCTCGATAAAGAGCCTCTGAATAACTAAGATCTGGCAGCAGCATCCGGTGTCTGCCAACAGATCAGGGGTCAGGGCTGTTGGAACAAGAAAAAATGGAGCACAGCACAAAAGAAGGGCCCTCACACATACTTCCAGAAATCACAGAGCTCCAGGGAACACTTGCTGCTCTATCTACTCACTCAGCACTAGCAAACAAAAGAAAGACAGGGAGGGGCTGAAGGAAGCCGCACTAAGGGAAAAAAACACAATGAGAAAGCAGGAAATAATCAACACTGTAAGATTCCCAGGTAGAACTGAATGAGTGCTACAGGGAAATATTAATAATAAGAGCTAATACATTCCATGAAACCTACTACCTATCACAGTGTTTCAAGAGCTTTATTTTTACACTGTAGTGACTCATGTATTCCTCATAAAAATATTGAGGTAGTTACTATTATTATCTGCAATTTATAGGTAAGAAAACTGAGGCAGAAAGAAATGAAATAACTGAAAAATTTAAGGTTGTATAACTATGAAACAGTTGAGTTGATATTCAAATCCAGGTGGAGACTCCAGAACCCATGCTCTCAATATTCTGCAATAACACTACCT
The DNA here is from genome assembly GCA_963575035.1 of Avahi laniger. Taxonomy (NCBI): domain Eukaryota; kingdom Metazoa; phylum Chordata; class Mammalia; order Primates; family Indriidae; genus Avahi; species Avahi laniger. The sequence goes on from CAUYSK010099575.1 coordinate 46,139, forward strand.
TAGTTTGGGCTCTTCCTAAAGCAGATTCTAAGACAAGGACTAGGGCAGATTTTTTTTTTTTTTTTGCTTTGGTTGTTGTTTGTTTGTTTGTTTGAGGGGGTAGGGTGGGAGAGGTAAGCCCCAAAAGCAAGCAAGAGAAAATAAAGAGAAAGACTAGGTGAGAAAATGAAGAATCAATATAAATTTATGTTATTGAGATCTATGATATAAGGTAAAGGCACTAGATTCTTCTGAGACGTCTGAGAAATGTTCAAATATCATATAGAATTGGGGAATGCCATATAGAATTATAGTTACTGTTCAAATCAGAGATGAGCCAGGAATGAGGATGGGACAATCTAATAGAGTTACTACAATCACATCCCTAAGAACAGTAAGTGCAATGGTGATAATCATAATATCAATATTAATTGCACATTTGCTATGATGTGTCTTTCATGCATTGCCTCTGAATCATCAGAACAATCTAATGATGTAGGTGCTATTATCTTCATTTTACTGATGAAGAAACTGGGACATACAGAGGTTAGGCAACTGGCCTAAGGACATACCACTAATAAGGGTACAGAGCTAAGAATTAAAGATTCAGAGGATACAGACCTAGAGTTGATTACGTGATTAACAATTTGTCATCTCTAAAGAATAAAGCTAAGGAATGAAACACATACCCCACTCTGAGAGAGAGATTAAGAGAGAAACCATTATAGCCATATGTTAATATAAATCTATAGAGAAGGTCAATGATCAGAAAGAACACAGGATTGCTGTGAGACACAGATGTGAGAAACACTCATTGTGATAGAATAATACTATCTTTCTCTGTTAGTAATACAAATGTCATGTGATAATGCACTAAAATTAACTCAAGTTATCAGTGATGATGCAATAGCCAACTCAAATGGCCCACATTTGTCTCTTAAAAGTTGCTCAGTCACTACCAGTGAATGTCCTCAGCAGGAAGAAACTGGAAGATAATACTAGAAGTAGTCAATAAATTTACACTGAAATTACTTTAAGTATATTCCCATGGTAACTTTAAAATAGTGCTTTAGTCTTAAGGAAAATCTATGTCCTTTCTAACAAATACTGTTAAAACATATGGAATATACTGCATGTACTAACAGAGCAGAGTCCTACAATAATTACTATATTTATTGTAGACATGTTTCCCTAGCCCTAGCAGCCCAGCTACTCTTCCCACAGCCCCTGCTAAAGCATATCCTTATACAGACATGGTTATTCTAGGTGACTTCCTCAACTTAAGTCTAACTGGTTCAGGCCAAACAGATGTCTTCTCCTGGAACTATAGAATTGCTATGCAATGAATTATAAATCTCTATTGGGCATTTGAACTAATAAGTGATGTCAAGGAATAACTGAGGTTTGGTTGTATAAACAGAGAAACAAACAAAAAGCCTATCTGGCAAAGAGTGTCAGATAGGTAAGAGAGGGAGAAAGAAAAAGTATAGGCAGTAACACAGATAAGAGACAATTGTATTCAAAGGAGCTGGAAGAAATATTTCAGTTCTGGTGGATTTCTTAGTTTTTGGGTCCAGTTTTTGGCAACACCTAGCTCTACTACTGATTTTGAGATCCATAGGTTATCCTGGAGCATTGGTTGTTAGGCCAGATGCAGTGGCTCATGCCTGCAATCCTAGTTCTTTGGGAGGCTGACGCTGATCTTTGGGATCACTTGAGGCCAGGAGTTTGAGACCAGCCTGAACAAGAGCAAGACCTCACCCATCCCTATAAAAAGCCAGAAAAATTAGTTGGGCATGATGGCATGTGCCTGTAGTCCCGGCTACTCAGGAGGCTAAACAGGAGAATTGTTTGAGCCTGGGAGTTTGAGGTTGCTGTGAGCTATGATGACACCACTATACTCTAGCTGGGTGACAGAGTGAGACCCTATCTCGAAAAAAATAAAATAAAAAAAAGATATTCCAGAGCAGATGAGCAGAAAGAAACCAAGCTAAGGTAAGGGACTATGGGGACGATGTGGCCCACATGGAGTGAGAAACGGAGGACTTTCTGGTTCCCATAGGCCTGTGACATGTTTCCTAGGAATCCTGTGTATCAGTCCGGTGACTCCCACTTTGCCTTCACTAGTCTGACTAGATTTCTCTTCCTAACAACCAAATGGTCACTTCTGGGACAACAGTATACTTCCCCTTCGTTCACACACCTTCATTTTTCACTGTAAAATGCATTTGTTGTCCCTCTCCTTTGGCTTTTTGAATCAGAATTTCCAGCTTGCATTAGGGATTCAGTGACCCTTCATTGAAGACTTTAAAGTTGTTTCAGCTCTAAAGCTAGAATCACGTAAGATTAAAAATGTGAACCAAACATTGCATATAAATAATGACGTTGTGAGCCGAGCAGTTAGAATAAAACACAAGGTATACGTGAAAAAGGCTGTCCAGTGGATTGTTAAAGATTTGTTTAGAAATGTATCATGTTATCTAGCTTCTACTCCTAAAAAACAGGGTTGCAAAAGGCATCAACACCTATATTTTTGTGTCATTCTTTTTCCCCATTGTTAGTTTTATTTTTAGCAGTACTCATTGAGGACATCATGACATGGGAGAATTAGAAAATGTTTATGTACACACTGTGTGTGTGTGTAGGCACCTACGTATACACATACACATACACACATACATACATACACGTTCATACATTTTTTTTTTTTAACTTCCCACAATGGACTTTTTGGTAAGCAAATGTCAACATGAAGTTCACAGAGAGGCTAAATAACTTCCTGTGTGTGTTTATTTCCCGTACTGCCTGTGAGGAAGTCTAAAAAGAACAGTTTCTACACAACAGCTCTCAGAGTTTCAATAGGTTTTTCAAAGTTACCTCCCCACCCTGTGCCCCAAGCACAGGATTCCTGCTGGGTGGTTTCTAAAGATTTCACTTACAACTAGCTGAATACAGGGCCTGAATGGACAGTAAAACCCACACCAAACCTCTCTTTGCACCCTGTGTGGGACAAGTGGTTACTTTGTTCATTTACAAAGACCTAAAAGAGAGAGAGACAAACTGCCCCTATGGTATAAGAAGTTTCTTTCAAATAAATCCTTTTAAAGGGATCTAAATCATGACACTAAAAGGAAGGAGGCTGTACAAGGAAACGAGTAGGACTTTTAAGTTCTGCTCACACCCCAGCACCCTAGAGGAACAGAAAATATGTCTTCTTTTTTTCTGACATTATCTTTTGTAACATTCCTCAAAGATGAGTCTCCTGCTTGGTCTCAGCAAATTTACTTCTAGGAGGAAAGTGAGGCTTTTTTGTTATTGTTATTGTTGCTCCCCGACATGGGGATCGTCTTTATTTTTCCAGTATCACTTGTTTTGTGACTTGTAAACATAAAGTATCTGGGTGAGCTTTGCTTGCCACAGACCCTTTTTTATGAAATAATCATAAAATATAGTGCTTTATGGCACTTAATTTTATCATTATTGTCAAGCTTCAAAACTTCCAAGAGTGGAATGTGAATAGAACATTCTGGATGCTCCAGTAGACATGTTTTAGGGCCCTTGACAGCCATGCTGTGCTTCCACACCCCCAGCTGAAGACTATCCCTAGACCAACATAGTGTTCCAGGTGATTCCCAGGGAGTCTCCCCATCCCATCCGCCCTGACCGATCAGATGCTCTCGCCCAGAAACTGGAAACTCTCCCTCAGTGACTAGTAAACCTCCACTAGGACAGAGTAAGATGAAGCTCTATTTACTATTAAGTACTAATTACTACAATGACTCACAGTACTTTGGAGATTGGGAAAAGGGTTTCTGGCATGAATGTGAATGGAGAGGGAATTTCAAATTCTCTCAGTTGCTTTCACATACTTAGCCAGGAAATGGTAAGGTATATATGAGAGGAATGCAAAGAACATTGGACCTAAAGCCTAGACGTCAATTTTGTGCTTCCTATTTCTACCTAATGATCTTGAGTAAATCACTCCATAATTCTGCACTCTTCCCTGGCTCACTGGGCTAATGTGGAGGTTAGAATAAAATTCAGTTATGTGAGAGTATCTGGTATAGATAATATTCCATAAAAATATTATAAAAATACATAAAAAATATTATGTATTTTTATACATAATACATGGAGAAAAGTGGTTCTCCATGTATGGAGAAAGTGGTTCAGATCAGATTCTGAAGGATGACTGCTATGATCAAAGTGGGATCTCTTTATACCCCAGCTTTATAACCTTCCTAAGGTCCCTCATCCTTCCTGTGCCTCAGTTTCCTTATCTGTAAAGTTGGACTAATAAAAGAATATATATCATAAGGTTGTCATTGGGATTAAATAAGTTAATAAAACATTTAATACAGTGTCTTATGCTCATTAGATGTTACTAATAACTATTATTGAATTTAAAAGCTATTATTTATTTTTTTATTTTTAAAACAATATACACACATAACCTTGCTTGGGGACAGAAATTTGTGAAAGCCTTCTTTTCTCCCTTTCTTCCTTCCCTTTTCCTGTCCTTCCTCTCTCTCCTTTTCCCTCCTTCCTTCCCTCTTTTCCTTCCCTCCTTCCTCTCTTTCCTTCTAAATGAAAAAAAAAAAAAGAAATCAACCTAGCACAGGTTAATTTCTTTATATTTGCGTAATTGATTCCATTACTTATTTTTCTTTTTCACACTAGAAGTCACTTTATAGCCAATCCCTGGCTCAGTGCACAGTCAATGAGCCCAAGCACACTACTGCTCCTGCATGAGTGTGTTGAAAGTTAAAGTGACATAGAACATCCCTGGAGCACAGTCCCACAACCCCAAAGTGACTGCGACTGAAATGGGCTGATTCCCCCAAATGAAATTAGCCTATAAAAATGACAATAAGATGAATGGGAAACGATTCTCACGAGTCTTTTAATAGCTTAACATCACGAGGTAAGCTAGTTTATCTGTTCCAAGAGGAATCTCAATGCTAGACCATGAAGGATGCTGGGGCAGGAGTTAATCATCTTATCTCTGCATCTAGTCCCATGTCTAGTACGCCGTGCTCCACATGAATCATCCATCTATTCATTCACTACACACGTATTTAATGAGGGCCTACGATGGGCCAGGTACTGTGTAAAGGCCGGGACTACAACCACGAGAAGGCCCAGACCCTGCTTTTATAGAGATTATTAGCAAGGGAGGCAGACATTTGAATATACATAAAAATAGTAATATTTTTGGATATTTCTGTAGAAGGCTGTGTGCTGGAGATTTGGAAATCATCAGTAACTAAAATCATGCAAATGGACTGAGTTGAGAAGGCAGAAAGCTTAAGGCTATCACCAAATTTATTAGTATAAGCTTAAGGTGATGAATTAATTCAATTAGGCCCAGTATCCAAAAAATTAGTTCCCATCGGCCAAAGACATAAGGAGTGGCTTATTAGTGGAAAATTCTATAAAATTACTGTTTCCATGCTGCAAAGTATGGAAAAGTAACATAAGTAGCTTGCCCTTGGCAAGCCCATTCTAATATTAGTACCACTTATTGAATTTTACTTCAAAGGGCAGAGATGACTGGAAGTTTTCATTCTAAAGCACAGAATGTACTCTCTCCCGGCCACAAAAATCATTACAGACTGAAAAATTGTTTGGGGTATCAAAGAATTAAGGCTAGAATAACAAATGGATCTTAGTAATAAAGGATAACACCCAAGAAGTGTTTTATCTACCACAAAACTTTAATTGCAGTAACCCTTCCATGAATCCTCTTCAAGAAATCTTGCCAGAAGTTATGTCTCCCCAACATTGTTATGGTTTACACTGCAGAATGTTATCATGCAATTGTTACATATTACTTCATCAGCTAGTTAAATAATAGGTATTTATTATCAAGTTACTATGGACAAGGCACTGCACTAGATCCTACAAAAGGCACAAGGGACAGATTCTCACCCTGAGTAAACTTTTCATCTACTGGAATATATCAATAGATACTCAGTAAATACTTACTGAAAGAACTGTCTCTGCTCACTTGTTGCTACCAAATTTTACTAATTTTCAAATGTTCAACTGAAATGTGAGCTATTCTGTGAAATATTGCCCAGTTTCTAGCCCTTCAGAAAATACTAATTTTTCCTTTGTTATCGTATCATTTTGGAACTTATGTCATTTTTTGTGGTAGGTATATCTAAGTTCAAAAGCATGAAATATATATTTCTGCATATATTTATATATTACTGTATTACACACACACAACTCACAATCTTTGAGACCAAAAGTTGGCAAAATTCCTTCTGCAAAGGTTCAGATAGTAATATTTTAGACTATGTGGGCCATACAATCTCAGTAGCAGCCATTCAACTTTGCTATGGTTAACACAAAAGCAGCCATAGACAATCTGTAAAAGAATGGGTGTGGCTGAGTGCCAATAAAATTTTATTTACAAAACAGTAGGCTGCTTTGGCTTGCCATAGTTTGTCATTGTTCTAAACTGTAACTTTTTAAATGTATCTTTGTACTTTTCCCACCAACTATTATAATGCTATGAAAATAAAAGCCACTGAAAGAAAAGGCTTTGAATCAATTCATACATTTCTTATGCCCATTGCAGAAAATATTTGATGTTGAAATTCAGGGGAAAAGATCACTGAGATGGTAGGTCTGCACAACACAATGAATAATGGTATTGATGAGAATGATAGGGAAGAAGGAAATTGTTTCCTTCCTCCTATACCCATCAGTATTTTGTTCCATATACCTACAGGGTATCCAATTGAAAATATCTCACAGAAATGAAGATGAATAGGTCTAAACATAAAGTTAGAGAATTATAGTTTAGAGATGTATATTTTTGACCAGGCACCAAAACACAAGCAAAATAGTTGATATTTGTTTTTAGAAGATGATGGTCCTGAAGAATCAAGTTGGGGAACAAAAAAGAATCAGAAAGATCTGGGGTCTACTACAGGGAAAAGTAAATCTTCAAGTAATGGACAAAGTAGAAAGTTGGTTGGTTAATACTAATTGGTAAATTTGGCTTTAAGGGAATCCTAGTAATTAAGCATAATTATCATTTTTATAAGTGTTCAGCATGTTTACCAGCCATATCTCATTCTATGGGCCTAAACAAAGAATAAGTTTCTTTTTCTCTAGTGCTGCCACTAATCCAGTTCACTCTAGAGATAAAACTGCAAATATGGGAAACAATGCTTAAAAAGTTTAAGTGTATATGTGTGTAAGTACATTATATGCTATATAAGTATGTGTAGACATTTATGTTTTTGTGATTGTAAAATAAGTAGGATTCACCTACTAGAGCTGTGGATAATGACAGTTTTATTCATTTTGTTTTCTTTCTTATATATGATCTAGTCAGACTTTGCTCAGAAATCTATGTAACTTCTGGGGAAAAAGAAAGACTTGAGTAGGTTCTTAGAAGAGTATAAGAAAAATTTGCAATACAAACAGAATTTATTGTTCTTTATATATACAGACCTCTTGTGTGTGTCTATATATAAATGCATATTTGTGTTCACAAACATATACACACATGCACACATACACACCCCACACAGTTATATCGTATTGTGTTATAAAGTCATGAGCCCCATAATGGCATTTTAGTCAACAACAGACTGCATATACAATGGTGGTCTCGTGAGACGTTGTAGTTATGTCATACTGCAATGCATTGCTCACATTTGCAGTGATGCTGGTGTAAACAAACCCACTGTACTGCAGCCACATAAAAATTCAGCACCTACTATCATGCACAGTACATAATACTTGATAATGATAATAAACGACTATGTTACTGGTTTACGTACTTACTATACTTCCATCATTATTTAAGAGTGTGCTCCCACTTGCAGAGAAAAGTTCTGTAAAACAGCCTCAGGCAGGTCCTTCAGGAGGTATTCCAAAAGAAGGCACTGTTGTCATAGAAGATGACAGCTCCATGCCTGTTATCACCCACGAAGACCATCCAGTGGGACAGGATGTGGAGGTGGAAGATGGTGATCTTGATGATACCCACCCTGTGTAGGCCTAGGCTAGTACGTGTATTTGTGCCTTTGTTTTCAGTAAAAAGGTTTAAAAAGTAAAGAAATAAAATAAAATATTTTTAAAGTAAAAAAGCTTACAGAATAAGGATATAAAGAAAAAATAATTTTTGTACAGCTACACAATGTATTTGTATTTTAAGCTAAGTGTTATTACAAGAGTCAAAAAGTTAAAAAAATTAAACGTTTATAAAGCAAATAAGTTACAATAAGCTAAGGTTAATTTATTATTGAAGAAAGAAGAGTATTTTTTAATAAATTTAGTGTAGCCTGACTGTACAGTGTTTATAAAGTCTATAGAATGTTACAATAGTGTCTGAGGCTTTCACATTCACTCACCACTTACTGACTCACCCAGTCCTGCAAGCTCTATTCATGGTAGCGCCCTACACAGGTGTATCTTTTTTTAATCTTTTATGCTATAATTTTACTGCACCTTTTCTATGTTTAGATACGCTTAAATACACAAATACTTACCATTGTGTTACAATTGCCTACAGTATTCAGTATAGTAACATACCATATAGGTTTGTAGCCTAGGAGCAGAAGGCTTTTATCATACAGCCTAGGTGTGAGTAGGCTACATCATCCAGGTGCGTGTGTAAGTACACTCTGATATTCGCACAACAAAATTGCCTCGAGATTTCTCAGAACATACTCCTGTCATTAATTGATGTGTGATAGTGTATATATATATACATACACACACATATATATAGCGCAGTTCATTGTATGATACATGTACATACACATGTGCAAATGTACACACACAGAGAGCAAGAAAGAGATTGAGAGTGAGAAAGAGAATGCTTATCATTGCCTAGTACTTTGTACATTGTATAATTCATCCTCACAACAACAGTTCATGAAGTCAATACTGAGGATTCTGGGGCTAGAGCTTGCAATTAGTGAAACTAAGTTTCAAATGTAAACATCTCTAATCTCAGAGCACATGCTCTTCGGCCTCTGCTAAATTGCCTTCTACTCAGATAAATCACAGAAGCAGAAGTAGAAGGAACCAGAAGGGTCCAAAAGAGGAAAAAAAAAAAAATACTGGGAACCAATGAGACAAAGAGATAAAACCAATTGTGGAAAAGGGCCCTCAAGAGCTTCCACTTGGGGATTATATTGTATGGGGGAACAAGTGGCTAGCTGTGATTACACAGTGACATCCTGAGAAGCCCTTCGCAGTGGCTTTTTTGGTGGGGTTCTATGCTAACTGGTGGAGTAGCCACAGTTTTCTAATTTTTTGACCCCATGACAATCCAATTGGCCCCAACCTCTATGGCTCCTACTGACATAATGAGCAAAGTATCTGGCATAAAGGGCATTCACCCTGGGCGAGCACACTAATGGCTGATGAAAGGCAAGTCAAGGAAAGGAACGTGCCTTGACGTTGCAAATATTAACACCACGATAACTGTAATGGGATAACTGAAGCTTAAATGAGGAGCTTTCGAGTGGGACTATGGTTCAAAAATAAGCTAGTGGTTGTTTGGATATTGGGATGAAACTGACAGCAGAATTTCAATGATGCCCTCAGCAGATGGTGTGTCCATCAGCAAGGAGGGAATTTGGCAGGAAAAAAACTCTAAGAGAAAGAGGAATTGTCAGATCTTGGAACAGCACAGAGAGATCCAGGTAAAGTGTCTGAGAAATGCCTAGAAATTCAGCACATTACTTTAAAGTTGCTGTGTGAGTAGGAAAAATGGATGGGGATTATCTATATCTCCATAGTCAGAAAACTGCCAATTTTGCAAAATGGTTTGCAGCCTACACATTAGCAACCCTTTCAGGCAGAAACCTTGATTTTTTAAAATTGATCCTGAAGATTTTTGCTTTTTCTTCTTTGGGATGCCTGAATAGGTACAGTAAAGTGAGTTTTGTAGTCATAAAAGAAAACACATGTGACCCAATTAAGGAAGCTAATCTCACATTTCCTGTCACATCAGAAGTCTCAGCTTTGTAGGATGTAATCCATAAAATTTAAAAAAAAAAAAAATCAAAGAATCCTCCATAACTCATGGTTAAGATTAGGCAGGGCATACAATTTTGTTTGTGTAAGTTGAAATTTAATATCTTTAAATTAAAAAGTGGCATTCATTTTAGCCTTACTGAAAACATCACTAAGTAACGTGAATAAATACATGTGTGTGTGTACAAGTCCTGACATTTTATTTCCTCCACAAGCTTCACCATAGGAAAATGTACAGTTTCTGTTAATTGTTTTAAAACATTGAGCTTGTAAGCTTCCTCAGTCCCTATCCCCACTGCATCACTACTTCCACCGACAACTGGGAATCTCAGCCATTCTAGGCTGTCAGTGAACAGGTTTAGTGTCCACATACGTTTTCTGAAACGTATCTCAACTCAAATTTTCAAACTTTTTTTTTCAAAATTAGGATTATTTTTTTTTTAATTAGGATTTTAAAATTGCGACTGTACACAAAAAAGCAACAATTTGGAGTAAAAACCAAAGTTCTCATGATGGTCTTTGAAGCCCGATCTGATCTGAGCGTCCTACACGGATAGAACCCCTCTCTGCCCCTCAACCTCTCCCCCGCAGCCACTCAGGTCTCCTTGTCCGTAACATACACTCAGCCTGCTGTTGCTTCAGATGCGGGACCTGCTCATCCTACATCCTGGAAAAATCTCTTCCCCCAGAAATCTTACAGCTGTGTTTACATGTCACGTGCCCCGGAGGCTGCCTCACATCTTCCTACATAAAAGGGGCACCATGCTCTTCCCACTCCTGCTCTACTTATCCCTTTATCCTGTGCAGTAGGCAGAATTCTAAGACGGTCCTCATGTTCCCCAACCCTCAATGTACTTGCCCTTCATAATTTCCAGGACCGTGAATATGATGGATTTTTACTTCCCTGCTTGGGTTATGTTATAAGGCACAGTTGATTGTAAGAAAAGATGATTTTCTGAGTGGGCCTGAGCTAATCATTTGGATCCTTTAAAGCTGGGTCCACAGGTCAGAGATAGAGGAAGTCAGCTTCCAAGCGGCACAGAGATTCTCTGGCTAGTCCTGAAGAATCAACTGCCATGTTGTGGAAAGGACCATATGGCAGGAAATGGTGGGCAGCTTCTAGGAGCTTAGAACAGCCCTCTGGTAGATAGACAGCAAGGAAACAGGGATCTTAGTCCCACAAATGCAAGGAACTGAGTTCAGCCAACAAACTAACAAGCTTGAAAGAGGACCCCAGGCCTCTGATGAGAAAGCAGCCTTGGCTGATTCCTTGATTTCAACCATGTGAGATCCTGAGCAGAGACTCCAGCTATGTCCTGCTGGATTCCTGACCAAAGGAAACTGTGAGACAGCAATTTGTGTTATTTCAAGCTGCTAGGTTAGTGGTGACGTATTACACAGCATTAGAAAACAAATACAACCTTTTTATCTTTTCCAAAGCACTTATCTCTAATTGGCATATTATTTATCCACTTCTTTTTTTATCATTTGTTTCCCCTCTCTAGAATGTACGTTTCATGAACACATGGATTTTTTTAGTTTTGTTCACTATGGTTTCCCCACATCTTAAAATAGTGTCTACAATATAATAGGCTCTTACTGAATGAATAAAGGACTTATTGAATGAATAAAGGACACTTTACACTTGAGGAAAGTGGCTGCTTCCTTCAAAAAAACATAAGGTAGAATCTCTAGTGCCTGGTGACACCCAGAAAAAATGGGAGGGCCTCTTTCCAGGAGATTGGCAATTATTCCACTAAACCTTTCACCCTCTCCGCCCCCCCCATCTTTGTTCACTGTCCTTGGAAATTAACCTGAAGCACACCTTTCCCAGAAATGAGATTCACCTGTATCTCTAGAGCAGGTGCTGGGAAACAAATTCAACATTTACTGAAAGGCTCAGAGGAGAGGTCATGAACAAAATGAACCCTCAACCACAAAGCAAATCAAAACTGCAATGAGATACCACCTCACACCCATTGAAATGACTACTACAATAAAAAGAAAATAACAAGTGTTGGTGAGAATGTGGAGAAACTGGAACCCTTGCAAACTGTTGATGAAAATAAAAAATGCTACAGTCACAATACAAAATAGTATGACAGTTTCTCAAAAAATTAAAAATAGAGCTACCATATGATCCTGCAGTCTCAACTCTGGGTATAAAGCTTTGAAGAGATATTTGTGCACTCATGTTTATAGCAACACTATTCATAATAGCTAAAACATGGAAGCAACCCAAATGTCCAAATGTTGAATGGATAAGCAAAATATGTCATCAACAGATGAATGGATAAGTAAAATAATATTTCATTATTCATAAATGAAATCTTATTCAGCCTTTAAAAAGAAGAAAAGTCTGATATATACTACAACATGGATGAATCTTGAGGGCATTATACTATGAGAAATAAGTCAATCAGAAAAAGTCAAATACTGTATGATTCCATTTATATAAGGTACTTAGAGCAGTCAAAATTGTAGAGACAGAAAAGATGGTGGTTGCCAGAAGCTGGGGGAGGCGAAAATGGGTGATTATTATTTATGGGTATGGAATTTCAGTTTTGCAATCAAAGAAAGAAAAAATTATATTTAATTTTAAATCAATACATTAAACAAACAGTATTCTTTGGAAAAAAATTTTACTATCATTGATTCAAAAAAGAAAATGAAAAAGAAGTCAAACTCTACCTTAAAAAGTATTACTAGACCCAAACAGTCTCAGGAATGAATTTCATTAAAACTTTAATGAACATAATATCTACCTCATAGACATGTCTATGTGCGTGTGTGTGTGTGTGTGTGTGTGTGTGTGTATTCATGCATACATATATATACATACATAATGCTCCAGAAAGAGAAGGAAAACTATTAGCACATTACATGGGTCAGTCAGGGGAGGCAGCTGAAATTCAATTCTCTCTCAGACCCAGTGTTTGTCAGTTAATCTCATTATGAACATAAATTCAAAACTACTATATTAAATATTAACAAATAAATCTAGATGTATTCTAAAACAAAATCACTTCATAATAAAATAGGGTTTTCAAAATGACTAACTCTATGTATTACACCTATTTATTGCTACCTACCGTGTATAACATTGGGCAAGTCATATGACCATTGTGTGCCCCAGTTTCCTCAGAAGCAAAATTATTGTTTGAGAAATGAGTGAAAGAATGCATTAAAACACCTGGAACAGTAGCTGGCATAAAGAACTAAATACATGTTAGTTTCTATTATTGTTGTTTTGCTAATAGCAGTATATCAATAAATGAATGAAAAAATATGTAGCATCTTTACCAATGAGAAAACCTCAGCAAATTAGCATTAGTAGAAAATATGCTCTACTTAATCGATGATATGTACTAGAAAACTAAAATAAGTATCAAACATTATGGCTGAATATTAGAAATGATCTTATTTTATTCAGGAACTGTATAAAGAATCTGCTATTTGTTCATCATTGAATGGGATATGCTAGCCAATATAATAAGAGAAGAAAAACATAAAATATTACAAAAATAAAAAGGATAAAAACTGTCTTTATATCAAGACAACATATTCATCTCCATGGGGATTAACTTTAAATTTATAGATATATTAAGAGATTTCAGAAAGTTGATGGATTCAGAATCAAATCACATAAAATAATATTTTTCATATATAGTCACCATATCTAGTTAAAAATTTAATAAGAAAAACAATATATTCTCATGCTAACAAAAGTAGACAATTCTAAGGAATAAATCTAGAAGAAAGTATGTAATGCCTTTATAATACAAAAACTAAAATAATCTACTTTTATAGATCTTGACAAACTAATTTTAGTTGTCATATGAAAATGAAAAGATAGAAAAATATTCAAGCAATATTGAGAAGAAATAACAAGTGGAAACTTCTATCAAATATAAGGTGATAGTATAAAGGGTGACTAATTTTAAAAACAGTGTTGTATAGGCACAAAAGTAGACAAATAAGTCATAGTAACAGAGGGGAGTTTGAAAAAGTCCATGTGTGCACAAAAATTAAGATTATGACAATGATGACATTTCAATCTAATGAAAACAATTTAGTATTGAATAATCAGTATGGAGATAATTGCCTATTTGTTTAAGAAAAAAATAAAAAATAGAATTGTATTTACATCCTTCCAAAAACAAAGCAAAACCCGGATGAATTAAAGAACTAAATGTAAACACAAAATAACTGCAGGGGAAAAACAGCAATTGAATAAAAGTTAGAATTAGAATAAAGTTAGAAATTTATTATAGAATTCACCTTTATATAAATAAAATACAAAATACATCAATCATAGAGAAAATTTTTTATAAAGTACATTTAAATTAGAAACTTCTGTATGGCAAAAAACTATTTTTAATCATTCAAAAACAAAGCAATAGATTGCAAAGATATAACATACAAACGAATATTATCCATATTATATTAAAAATCATAATGAGTCAAAAACACAAATAAATATATAAATAAACACTGAAATGCTAAAATAAGAAGATATAAATGAAATATTTAAGGAGATGGAAGAAAAATTACAAAAAGGATATTAAAAGATGCAGAACCTCCTATAATCAACCAATATGTGCTAAGTAAAACAATAATATCATGTCATTTTCTCCCCCACAATAGCCAAATTTTGGGAGTTAAAATGTTGACAAGCACACGGTGAGACAAGTCTTACCACATACTGTTAGAAGACTGTAAAATGGTACAACCATTTTGGAGAGCAGTTGGCAGTTTATATTAAAATTGAAATATTTCATATCCTAGGACACATCAATTATTCTTCATTATATTTCTGCAGAAGAAACGAACCCACACATGAACAAGGAAGCACATCCATAGATTTTCACTGAAGCACTGTTTTTAATAGCACAGAATAGATATAATCTAATCTAATATAATTTGCCATACATGAGTATGGAAAATTAAATAACTATCTTCTTTGGTGGACTGTGTGAGCTGCCCATCTATCAGCCATCCCTTTCTTCTTCCTTGTAACCAGAATAGTTTTGCTTCATTAATATGTGAAGTCTCAATGATATATTATTATAGGTCTACCTCAGTGACAAAAACATTTGTTTCCCCTTTGCTGGACACTCATGTCCCCGCCCTCCCTGGCAAGCTGGTATGGAACTGACCCAATTCCAGTGAGTAAGATATAATGAGAAGCATGTTGAAGTGCACTGGGCTTCCTGATAATAGGAAAGTTACGTCCTGGCCCTCTTGCTCTTGCTTTGACCCACAGTAGAATGGAGCCCAGAGCTTAGGTAGTCAGAAAGCATGAGGGAAAAAGCCAACTTGTGAGGATGGTCAGGAAAGGTAAAAGGAATCTGGTCCCTGGATGACACTGCTGAGCCACTGAGCCAGCCCTGGAAATACTACCTTCAGCCTCCTTGTTACAGAAATGACAAAGTGTCTATATTGTTGGAGTCATAGAGGAGTTTTGGCAACTCTCGGTCAGATGTCTTCATTATATACACTGTATAATAGTATGTGGTAGTCAAAGGGAATCAGATAAATCTGTATTTACTGATATATTAAATGTTAAAAGCACGCTGTAAAATTATATATATTTATAAATGTGTATATACATTGTATATATTGTCAAAACATCTATGAGGGTACATATAACTACATATCTACATAAATGCTTACATAAAGATCTGAAAGCATATACACCAAACTGATGACTGATAATAGTGGTGTCTAGGGAGGTGGAACAAGTTGGAGACAGAGGTGCAGCTGGGGATATATTCATTGTAATTATGAGTTCTTATATGACTAAAAGTAGATATATAAAAAGTTAAGTGAAATAAAATAATTTATTTAAAATAGTAAAGAGTTGAAATATGTAGTTTATTAACTTCAAAGTCTGACCAAACTGTATCAAATAGTCACAAACTCTGAATAAGTCATGAATGTAAAGTTTTTAAAGTATCAATTTCAACTTAAAGTGTGTGAAGGGTATTGTCTATATATGGTATAAACATACATTTTCAACCATCCTGTAGAAAATAGATTTATTTGTATTAAATAAACAAAGATACTGAGAAATGCATGTCCTGAGTATTTAGAAGTATATGGGAAACAGAAGCTTCTACACACAAAAGGATTTATTTCTCCATAGATGCTGCCATGGTAGGTCTTATGCTGTCCTGTTGTGGTGGTGAGAACATTGTAAAAGAGAAGTATGGTGTTGCTTTAATCAATAAAGACTCTCCCACAAATGGCAACCCACAATATTTTCCAGAATCCACCACAAGATAGCAGATGGTGATGGCACAAATTACAGAAAATTTTTAAGACATTATGTGCTGAAAACATTAGAACGTTTACTCACGAGATTAATAATGGAGTTAGACAATAGCAGACAGGAGAAAAAGATATGTTTAAAAGTAGGTTAAAATGAGATAGAAAGCCAAATAATGTGATAAATCAGCAAAGCCAGACAATAACTTTGTGAAAACAGAGGAAACTTCAATTTACACAGGAAGGAATGTGAGCTCTTTCTCAAACTTTGTACCTCAGATCCAAGGACTTGATATTTATTCATTACATACCTGCTATGTGCCAAAGACTGCACTGGGTATTCAGAATGCAAAATGAAAATGCACAAACTTTCTTAAGGCATTACCATCCAGTTGTTACAACCAAGTAACACTAGAGTGTGGTGAAAAGAATTTTACCAAACAAGCAAGATAAAGACAGTGGCGTGGATTGGGAATAATGAATGCTACCAAGGAAAGGAGGAAATAAGGAAGGAGGTGATACAGGACAAACTGGGCATGAGGAGAAATCAGACGTGTTTAGGGAACTGAGAACAGTCAGGTTTTGATGCACACATGAGAAGGGGCATGATGAGGCCCGTAAAGTGGCTGCAGCCAAACTCAGAAGGGCTGGTAATGCTCATAAAAATGTGTCCTTAGATGCTGAGATGCAACTGGAGTGACACAGTGAGACATACATTTCGGAAATTTCAGACTACATGTTACTCTGGCATGGGTGAGTAGAGGGATCGAAAAAGGACAACCTGGAGACATAAAAACCTATAGCGATAGTCTAAGCAGGCAGTGACGAGGGCCTGAATTCATGCATATATCCAGTACTCAAAAATATTTGGTGAATAAAATAATCGGAATGCATTGCTATCATGTTCATTTTAAAGTAAGGAAAGAAGCAAAGAAAGCAGGGAAGAAAGGAGAGAAGAGAGAAAGAAGGAAGACAGACACACACAAAGGGAAAAAGAACCTGTCCGTGGCATAGCAATTCCAATGTTCACAAAGGTTAAGAATTTGGGATTGTCAAATCTCCAACTTTTCTCAATGTACATCATCTTCTTTCCTGGTTTCCACATGTTCTTTTAATAGATTTTTTTCCTTAATAACTCTGCTGGAAAATTTCCCTTTCTCCTTTTTATCAGCCTGATTTCCATATTAGTAACCTACTTCAAATTCTTTTTCCATCAACTCTTCCCAGATTCACAATCACTTGTCTTTTATGAAAACTATATTAGTCATTCTTGATTATATGAAGCATTTTATTTTTTTCTAGCCATTTTATGTGTTCCCGTTGCCTTCTTAATTAATGTTATGCTTCTTAGAGGCTAGGGATTTCTAATATTGTGTAGGCATTTCAGTACCTACCAAAGTGTTGAGCCCAGAGTATTATCAAATTTAAGAGCCATAGGGGAGCTAAAATCACCTTATAAAAATTTCTCATGTTATAAATGAGGAAATTCTTACTCAGAAATATTAAGTATCTTACCCAAGATCAGACTGTTCGAGAAAGAACTAGAATTAGAACCTTGGTGTTTATTGAGCCAAGTATTTTTTGAGAGCCTGCTTTGTACCAGGTCATTATTCTAGATTTTTGTTTCAAAATGCAAAAGAGGATCATCTAGATTTTCAGGCCTGATCATGCTTCCAACAAGCTTCTCATTTCATTGCAAAGGCAAGCAGATGAATTTTGCAGTAGAAACTGCTAATCCATTAGGCAAACCTGGGTATCTAAGTTCTGCTGAGATCCTAACTAAAGATATGAGGGGAGATTGCAAAATAAAAATGTTTAAGAGATATTGTATCTGAAAACTCCATGTCTTTAGTAATGACTAGAAGATATGTGCTAGATGTACCAAAAAAGGAATGGATTCTGTACATTTTCTAAAAGTCGTCACGAACTAGCTCATGGAAAGCTCTGAAATGAGGAAAACAAAGAGAATACTATGAATCCTACAACACTCAAAGGAAATTAATTCTCTCTCTCTCTCCCTCCCTTTCTCTCTCTCTTCTGAAAGCACCAGTTAAACTAATTGCAAAGAACTTCGGGTCTTGCACTCAAATTAAATATTCATAGAACTCCATTTATGTGCTGCATTTAGAAGTTAAGAGACTTTAAAAACCCTTCTGCATTCCCAATAGTCAGCTAATCCATTAGAAATGTGATACCCACTCTAACCCGCTGTAGCAGAGTGCCAGCCCAGGTGGCCAGCTGAGCTTGGGAGCGTTTTCAAGAGCTGCAGGCAGGGGTTTGAAGATGCTAAGTCATTCTGGCAGAAATCTCTGGCCCTTCTCACCGGTGAGGTTTATCACCAAGCAGTTAAGTAAAAGAGAGGGATATGCTAAGGGGAATTACGTGAAGGGGGAGGGCAATGTTTTGTGGTGACAAAGCCATTATTTTATTTGGTAATGACAACTGATTCACATGTGGTCTGGGGGAAAAAATATCTAGTACTCAAGGAACTTAAACCTTTCTTTAAGTTGAATTTGATTATAAATGTGATTACATAAAGAAGACTGGCTACTGCATAGACATGTGGCTTTTTCCCCATATTATCCATTTTTCATTTTGTTAGAATAGGGATCAGTAAACTGCAGGCCTGGGGACCGCATTCAGCCTGCTCCTGTTTTTGTAAATAAAGGCTTATTGGAAGGCAGCCACGTCTACTCGTTTCATATTATTGAGTAGTTTCAACAGAGATAGTATGGCCTGAACAGCCAAAAATATTTACTATTTGACACTTTCCAGAAAGCTTCCTGACCCTTGCTTTAGAAAGATAACAACATTATATACAAAGTTCAAATTTTTACTTGAACTATGCGACATGTGTCTTTACTATACTTAAATGTATGAAACAAACACATAACCACATACACACAAATATACACACACACTTATAGTAGTAGGAAGGTAAAATTGGTGATTCAAGATTTAAGAGAATTCAAAATTCCAGGAAGTGAAATTTTTTACAACATGCTTTGTCTGAAAAGGCACAAATGAAAGATTTTTGAGTATTACCATTACTGAGTAACAGTGTTTTCGATCTTGTCTCCTTGAATTTTCTGCCATTTGTCAGCATATTGAGAACTTACTGGTGGAAACCACATTTTGCTCTTATGATTCCTCCCACCCAAAGGGGGTGGGGCAAAATAATTCATGGTGACAAAAGAAATTGCTTGGGTTAAATCTGTTTGTTGTATACCAGATGGGCTGGAAAGCTTGATGGAAACAATCCTTCAGAGGCTCTCGTGCTATCCTCTGAACGTTGTGTTATTTATTCACAGTAAGTCTGCCATGGCACATAAGAAATACATATGTTGTTTCATTTATTTTTTACCCGCCATGTTGTTAGCAACTAGAATTGGAAATCAGTCAGAGCATAATTTCTTAAGAAAAGACCAAGTAAGGGGATCAGAAGACTCGGGCCAGCAGGGTCACTATGTACATAATTCTCATGGCAGTTTTTCAACTCAAATCCCTTTGGAAACAAGATGAGGTAGAAATAAATAGAAATACGAGGCTTCACTTTCACTGTATATGTGGATCTTTTCTGGTATGGCAGAAAAAATGGCTAGAGGACTGAATGGGCCAGCCAACCGCGTTCTCTCCAGGAAAGAAAAGAGTGTTCAAGGAAATAAAATGATATTTGTTCCTTTGCATCCCTGGAGAACTAATTTCTTAGATAATCTGACAAGAGCCACTTCTGTCATCTCTTAGGCAGTGGGAATGTAACTTTTTATAAAAAGTGAGTTTATTTAACCTTACTTTAGTTCTCTTTAATCACAAACAGATATCATGCATTCCACTGATCTTAAGATCACATATCACATTTCTAAGCTTGGCTGAGTTGGCATTTATTGAGCTCCCACTATATGCTAGACACTATGCTTCCAAAGATGAATAAGGCAGAAATCTCACCCTTGACAAGGTCATAGTTTAGTAGGGGAGGGAGATATTACAAAATATTGACTATATATTCAATAGATCATTTCAATATAATGAATATATATATATTTCTCTGATCATTTCAAAATAATATATTAAGAGTTAAGAAAAGGTTTACAAACTGTAATCCTATCTTTAATAATTTTGTTCACTAAATAGGAAGCAGATACACAAAATAAACAAATTAAAATATATATTAATATAATGCTTTTCATCATTCTTTGCTCTCAGCCTATATATTAACAAAACCAAAAGTAAATATTCACTGGTTCTTCATGAACAGTTTTCAAGAAAAGATGCCTCTCTCTTGGACCTTTTTCCTAGAGGGCCTAATATATTCAAAGCTCCTAAAGGAGCCAGGCATGGTGGTTAATCCTATAATCCTAGCACTTTAGGAAGCCGAGGTAGCAGGATTGCTTGAGGTCAGAAGTTTGAGACCAGCCTCAATAAGAGCAAGACACTGTTTCTACAAAAGATGGAAAAATTAGCCAGGCATGGTGGTACACGCCTATACTCCCAGCTACTTGTGAGGCTGAGGTAAGAGGATCATTGAGCCCAGGAGTTTGAGGTTGCTGTGAGCTATGATGATAACACTGTACTTTAGCTGGTATGACACAGAGACATCCTGTCTCAAAATAAATAAATAAATAAATAAATAAAAGCTCCTAAAGGACAGGGACCAAATGTTGAACATCCTGTACTTCCCACAGCACCCTTGCACAACATTAAATGAAGACAAGAAGACACCCAAGGTCCCACCGAGAATGAATGGCAAAATGCAGGTCCACTTCTCAAGACTTGCAGCTTCACTGTATCATCCTCAGGGCCAATCTTGATGATTTAGGAGGCTAATCAGATTCCAAATGATGTGTTCCACACGCCAACACTCCGACAGCTCACACCTGTAGAGCAGATATTCTTCATTTTGCTCAGCTTCCCCTCCCTGCAAGAGGAAGAAATGCTGTCCCTGCTGTTGTCACCTAAGCCTGCAAAGACCCAAGAGCTCCTCACCACACAGGTCACTCCAGTGTCTGGCCCAGTCGAGTACTGTGGACTTTAGTTTCTTACAACTTCTCTCCAAGCTCAGTGTTGTTTTTTCTTTTTTAATTTTGTTTGAATAAAATAGGTACAAAGGATTGTGCTATAAGGCACATTTCCAGCTGTAAATATTTTTAGCAACTCCTTAGCTTCTCTCTCTCTTCTTTTGCCTTCCTTCCATTTCTTTTTTCTTTATCTTATTGTGTGTGCACACGTTTATGTGAAAAAAAATCAATGCTTTGATTTATTTACTTTTGAGCAGACAGTTTCATTCTTTTAGTCTTCTGATCTTTTTTAATAATAAGAGTTAAAATTGAAACATGGAGATAACCAGGAAAGGAACAAGGTGAAATGTAAAAATATGAGCAAAGCTAATTGAAAAATGACATAGATTATTATTAATGTGACATGAATTTGATAAATGTTTAAAATTATACTAACGGAGTGCCTTGCAAGCAGCTCTCAAGCACACAAACATGATCTCTCCAAGTTAATGGATCCACAGCCTTAATTTTATACCTTGTTCCTGCTAGTCCACTTTTTAAATTTTTAAAAAATCATCTGAATACCTTTCAGTAGATAATAAGGATAGAGACCCAGGAATGTGGGGTGAAAAGTTCAGCACTAAAAATATCTTATTTGTCACTGCTCTTAGTGTACTTGCAGACTGACTTTCTTTAATCTGACAAAGAATTAACTTTATTAAAATAGTTAATTATATTTATATTTTATCACCTAAATTAATCTTTACTTTTGAAAAGCACACATTCAATCAAGTTATTCAGATACCTCTCAAAAATGTTTTTCATATTTCATCTCATTAGGCTATACATCTATGACCATATTATCCTATAATTTAATTATCACATTAGAAGTTTTAGCAGCCCCCCAAGTGCTCTTACTTCAAGATCTGCCCCAGGAACAGTAGGAACTCGGGCCTTCTACACAATTTGGATTTTGTCTATGATGAAATAGACCTCTACCAAATATGAATTTATTTTAAAAGAATATGGTAATATAAACAGGGAGCTCATTTAAAAATGCCATATTTTGTA
>CAUYSK010099576.1:0-12050 GCA_963575035.1 Avahi laniger
GAAATTAATTGGACAGCTAAAAATATATAGAAAAAATTAGCCGGGCATGGTGGCACATGCCTGTAGTCCCAGCGACTTGGGAGGCTGAGGCAGTAGGATCGTTTGAGCCCAGGAGTGTGAGGTTGCTGTGAGCTAGGCTGACGCCACGGCACTCACTCTAGCCTGGGCAACAAAGTGAGACTCTGTCTCAAAAAAAAAAAAAAAGTCTAGTGTACCATCCCTGGGGAGAGTGATGCAAAAATTATTTTTTTTTATCTCCAGGATCATTCTGATATACAGTCAGAGTTGAGAGACAAAGATCATCTGACAAAATCAGGACTTCCAAAATATAAAAAAATCATAATGGCTTAATTTCATCCTTCTCAAGAGGCTATTTAGAAAGAAAATTAGAGCAACACAGAGAGACCCCACCTCTAAAAAAATTTAAAAGTTAGCTGGGCATAGTGGCATAGGCTTGTAGTCCCAGCTACTCGGGAGGCTGAGGCAGGAAGTTTGAGGCTACAGTGAGCTATGATGACGCCACTGCACTCCAGGATGACAGAGTGAGACCCTATCTCAAAAAAATAAAAAAAAACAAAGAAAATTAGAATGATATAAGATGCATTAGCAATCTGTGGGAATCACAAACAAGCCTACTGCTAACCTTGGATGACCCCATAGAGTCTGCTTTCTTTTATCCAGTGCTGGATTCAGAGATCAGTCAGGAAAAGATAAAAAGTTATGCATGTCTATCCTGCTATAAATTCATGCCATAAATAGGTTCCCAAATATTTGCCTTGGTTCTATTCAAGGATTCTTTTATTTATCTCATGATTTTTGACATCTGGTTGCTCAACAAACAGTACACATAATCCAAGGGTAAGGCCTACAGGAGATTTTTGGCAAAAATACCCAGTTAACTAGTAAGCCACATGAACAAGTAGACTCCTTAGGGTCTAAGGACCTGCCCACTCTTGCCATTATTTAATTCAGTGTTATTCAAACTATGGTGAAGGACTAGTCATTATTTTGTTATTTTAATTTCTTTTTTTCTATACTGTCCCTGTGCTTTTGTAGTCGTTCATGCTGTCCTTTTGTTTCAACATTTCTTTGAGAGGTGGTTCCCTGGGCCCTCTCTTTTTATCTTACAGACTGACGACCAGTTTGTTTCTTGGTTGTCACACAAGCTTTTTGTTAATAGCGTCCTTTTCTTCCTCATCAAAGATGAGTTTCTTTATTTATTTATTTATCTGTTTTTTGAGACAGAGTCTTGCCCCAACTAGAGTACAGTGGTGTCATTGTAGCTCAGTGCAGTCTCAAACTCCTGGGCTCAAGTGATCCTCTTGCCTCAGCTTCTGGAGCAGCTGGGACAATAGGCATGCACCACCACACATGGCTGATTTTTCTATTTTTAGTAGAGATGGGGTCACACTCTTGCTCAGGCTGCCCTCAAACTCCTGAGCTCAAGCAATCCTCCCATCTCAGCCTCCCAGAGTGCTAGAATTACAGGTGTGAGCCACTGCGCTCAGCCTTTTATTTTAATTTTTAATCCTTTGAGGACCAATGCTTTCATAAAGTACAATAAAACCAAGCTTGAGGATGACGGTGGTGTCAACAGGTTGGCAAGTCCCTCTCCTTAAAACACAAGTATAAAACTGAACAAAACTATCAAAAACAGCCATTTCAGGATTCTGGAAATCAACCAAAGGCAGACAACAAATTATCAAGGAACTGCTAAAGCATTAGGTAAGACCAGCTGTACACATGGAGAAGAAAGATTCCTCAGTTTTAGTTCAGACAAATTATTTTCAAACACTCTCAGAAAATAAAATGAGAATCTACAGTTAATACAAGATATTACCTAAACTATTTACTTTTGGAAGGAAGGAAGGAAGGAAAAAGAAAGAAAAGAAAGACTCATACACAGGAAAAAACTCAAAACACCAGTCAATAGAAACTATGAGTGGGCCCAGTTGGTGGACTTAACAAAGACTTCAAAATAACTACTATAGATTTGTTCAAAGAATTAAAGGAAACTATTTTAAATAATTAAAGAAAATTATTTCAAAGAATTAAAATAGAGAAACTATTTTAAAAAAGGAAATTCTAATTAAAAATACAAAACTCAAATGAAAAATGCACTAGATAAACTTAACAGCAGATCTAAAATGGCAGAAGAATCAGTGAACCTGAAAAGAGATCAGTAGAAATTAAACAATCTGAAGAGCAGAGGAAAAAAAAGAAACATAGAAGAAAAATGAACATAGCCTCAGTCACCTGTGGGGGAACATCAAACTTACCAAAATATGTGTAACAGGATTTTAAGAAGGAGAAGAAAAAGTACAGAAAAAAATTTTTTTCAGAAATAATGGCCAACATTTGATAAAATTCCCAAGAGATCCATCGAGGCATCAGAGTCAAACTGCTAAAGGTGAAGAGAAAATATTGACAGCAACAAGAGAAAAATGATTCATTACAAACAGGGGAACAACAAAACGACATATTCAGTGGAATGGCATATTCTAAGTGCCGAAAGAAAAAATTGTCAGTGAGGAATTCTACATCCAGCAAAGCTATCCTTCAAAAAGTGAAGGGGAAATAAAGACATACCAGTAAACAAAGGCTGAAAGAATCAATTGCAGTCAGGTTTTCCCTATGAGATATACTAAAGGAAATTCTTCAGGCCAAAAGGAAATAAAGCAGACAGTAACTCAAATTCAGAGGAAGGAATGAAGAGCACTTAAACTGGTAAATATAAGAGACTCTGGGTGTACTTTTTCTCTTCTCATTTCTTCAAAAAACACAGATTGCTTAAAGCAATAATTATAACAGTATATTGTGGAGGTTATAACACATATAGATGTAACATACATGAAAATCCTACTATAAAAGAGGGAGGGAAGAAATGAGGCTATATTGGAATAAAGTTGCTATATTTTACTAGAATTAAGTCAGTATTAGCCTGAAGTAGACTGTGATAAGTTAAAGATATTGCAATCCCTAGAGAAACCACTAATAAATTAACTATTTAAAAATAGCTTTAAAAAAATCTAGGACTGGCTGGGCGAGGTGCCTCACACCTGTAATTGTAGCACTCTGGGAGGCCAAGGCGGATGATTGTTTAAGGTCGAGAGTTCGAGAACAGCAAGAGCAAGTGCAAGACCCTCTCTCTACTAAAAATAGAAAAAATTAGCCAGGCACAGTGGCATGTTCCTGTAGTCCCCAGCTACTTGGGAGGCTGCGGCAGGAGGATCACCTGAGCCCAGGAGTATGAGGTTGCTGTGAGCTAGGTTAACACCACAGCACTGTAGCCCAGGTAACAGAGCAAGACTGTGTCCCCTCCCCCCCCAAAAAATCACGGACTTAAAATAGTAAACTATATATATATTTAGGACACACACACACACACACAATTTTATAGTACATGTACACACACATACATTTTATAGTACATGAAATATAATATAGATACTTTAACACAAAAGAAGGCAATAAAAGAGAAACACATGAACAAAAAAAAAATGAGATGCAGAAAACAGCAAGTAGCAGGAATAAACCCAGTCACATAATAATTACATTAAATGTCAATGGACTAAATAATCAAAAGGTAGATTTCTCAGATTGGATAAAAAAGCAAGATCCAACCATATGGTGCCTACAAAAGACATACCTTAGATTCAAAGACACAAATAGACTGAAAGCAAAAGGATGAAAAAGATATTCCCTACAAACAGTAACCATCAGAGAGCGGGAGCAGTCATATTACTAGCAGAAAACTTAAAACTTTAAAAAGCTGGGCCACAGTCACATGAGTCTATAGTCCCAGCTACTTGGGAGGCTGAGGCTGGAGGATCTCTTCAGTCCAAGAGTTTAAGTCCAGCCTGGACAACACAGCAACCATCCTATGTCTTACAAAAAAAGAAAATTAGAAACAAAAACTTTTAAAGAAATATTAGAGACAAAGAGAGGCATTTCATAATGATTAAAAAATCAATGTATCTGTTCTTGCTTCAGCAGTACATATACTCGAATTGGAATAATACAGAGAAGAATAGCACGGCCCCTGACAAGGATGATGCATAAATTTGTGAAGTGTTACATATTTTTAAAAAATTATCAGTCCAGGCATGGTAGCTTACACCTATAATCCTAGCACTTTGAGTGGCCACGGCGGGAGGATTACTTGAGGCCAGGAGTTTGAGACCAGCATAAGCAGCATAGTGAGACTTTGCCTATGCAAAAAATAAGAAAAATTAGCCAAGAGTAATGATATGCAACTATAGTCCCAGCTATCCAGGAGGCTGAGGCAGAAGGATGGCTTGAGCCCAGGAGTTCCACGCCGCAGTGAGCTATGATCAAGCCACTGCATTCCAGCATGGGCCGACAGAGCAAGACCCTGACCCCCAAAGAAAACAAAAACAAAACAATATGCCAACAAGATATAACAATTATAAATATATATGTACTTGATAACAGAACCCCAAAATATGTGAGTTAAAAACTGGCAGAATTCAAATGGAAAATACAGAATTCAACAATTAGAGCTGAAGATTTTCATACTTTTCTCTTAGGAAAAGACAGGACAACTCTTCAGAAAATCAGTAAGGATACAGACAATTTGAAAATCATGATCACTCAACTTGACCTAACTGACATATATACAACACTCTACCCAACAACAGATCAATACACATTCTTTTTAAGCACACATAGCACATTCTCTGAGGACAGAGCATATGGTAAACAAACATATCACAAGAGCAGAAAACTACATATCAACATCACTCATGAATACAGGTGTAAAAACCTATAATAAAATATTAGCAAATAAAAAAAAGGATTATACACCATGATGGTGTATGTGGAATTTATACAAAGAAAGCAGGATTTGTTTAACATCTGAAAATTAAGTAATGTAATACTCTATATTAATAAAGGACAAAACCACATAATCCTATCAACAGATCAGGTTTCTTAACTTCAGCAGTACTGACATTTTATGCTGAGCGATTCTTTGTTGTGAAGGACTACCCTTTGCACTGTAGGATGTTTACAGCAGCCTACATCTCTACCCACTAGATATCAGTAGCACCCTGCTCCTGAGCTCCCATGTGATCACCAAAAATGTTTCCAGACATTGCCAAATATCCTTTCTGGGGGGCAAAATCCCCACACCCATTCATGTAAAAACTCAGCAACTAGGAATAGAAAAGACTTCCTCAAGTTCATAAAGGGAATCCATGAAAAACCAACAGATAACATCACATTTAATGGTTAAAGACTAAATGTTTTCCCCAGGACTGGAAACAAGGCAAAGATGTCTCTTCTCACACTCTGCAACAACAATATACTATAGCAGTAGTCCCCAACCTTTTTGGTACCAGGGACCAGTTTCATAGAAGATAATTTTTCCATGAATGGGGGACAATGATATAGATGGTTTCAGGATGATTCAAGTGCATTATATTTATTGTGCAGTCAAACTTCTCCGCTAATGATAATCTGTATTTGCAGCCACTCCCCAGCACTAGCATCCCTGCCTCAGCTCCACTCAGATCATCAGGCATTAGATTCCCATAAGGAGCATGAAACCTAGATCCCATGCATGCACAGTTTATAGTAAGGTTCACACTCCTATGAGAATCTAATGCAGCTGCTGATCTGACAGGAGGAGGAGCTTATGCGGTGATGCAAGCGACAAGTGATGGAGAGCAGTTGTAAATACAGATGAAACTTCAGGCTCATCTCCTGCTGTGTGGCCCAGTTCCTAACAAGCCACAGATCAATACTGGTCCATAGTCCGGGGGTTGGGGACCGCAGTACCAGAGGTTCAAGCAATGCAATAAGGTAAGAAAAAAAACTACAGTCATCCAGAAGGAAAAGAAGAGGAAAACAAAATATATTCACAGAGTACATGATCTTATATATGGAAAATCTAAGTTATCTACCAAAAAAACTACTAGGAATTAATAAGTGGGCTTAACAACAAAAATCAAATGTACTTACATTCCATTTGCAACAGCATCAAAAAGAATAACTTACTTAGGAATAAACTTAACAAAAGAAGTATAGACCTGTAAACTTAAATCTATAAAACATTGTTAAGAAAAATTAAGATCTAAATAAATGTAGAAATATATTAAGTTCATGGACTGGAAGACTCTATATTGTTAAGATGACAATTCTTCATAGATTGACCTGTTGATTCAATGTAATCCCTATCAGATTCCAAGCAGATCTCCTGGTAGGAATTGAAAATCTGATTATAAACTTTATATGGAATGTAAAAGAACTAAAATAGACAAAAAAGTTTTGGGGGAAAAAAGTTGGAAGATTTATCTTCCTTACTTATTATACTATACTTACTATAAAGTCATAGTAATCAAGACAGTGTACTAGCATAAAGACAGACATATACATTAGGCCCAGCGTGGTAGCTCATGACTGTAATCCTAGCACTCTGGGAGATGGAGGCAGGAGAACTGCTTGAGGTTAGGAATTCAGGACTAGCCTCAGCAAGATGGAGACCTGTCTCTACTAAAAATAGAAAGAAATTAGCCAGGCAACTAAAAACAGAAAAAATTAGCTGGACATGGTGGCGCACACCTGCAGCCTGCAGTCCCAGTTACTCAGGAGGCTGAGACAGGAAGATCGCTTGAGCCCAGGAGTTTAAAGTTGCTGTGAGCTAGGCTAATGCCATGACACTCTACCACGGGCAACAGAGTGAGACCTGTCTTAAAAAAAAAAAAAAAAGACATATACATCAATGTAACAGAATAGAGTCCAGAAAAAAAATCTTCACCTTTATTGTCAACTAATTTTCAACAAAGGTGTAAAGGCAATTTAAGGGGGGATAGGACAGTCTCCTCAACAAAAGGGGCCGTAACAACTGGACATTCATATGCAAAAAAGTAAACTATACCTCACATAAAAACTAACTCAAAAAGGATCACAGACTTTTAAATGCATGTGATAAAACTATAAAAATCCTGGGAAAAAATCTTTGTGACTCTGAGTTAGGCAGAGAATTCTTAGACATTATACCAAAAGCATAATCCATAAAAAAACAAAAAAGATAAACTGGGCTTTATCAAAACTGAAAACACTCACCCTTGTGGCTCACTTCTGTAATCCCAGCACTTTAGGAGGCCAAGGCAGGAGGATTGCTTGAGCCCAAGAGTTCAAGACAAGCCTAGGCAATATGATGTGACCCCATCTCTATTTTATTTAAAAAAAAAAAAAATTCACTCTTTAGAAGATACCATTAAAAAAAATTAAAAGACAAGCCATAGAATGGGAGAATATATTTACAAATCAAGTACCTAATAAGGGACTTGTATCCAGAATACATAAAGAATTCTTACAACTCAGTATGACTCCAATTTTAAAAATGAGTAAAGAATTTGAATAGGGGGAAGGGCATGTCTTTAACCCATACTTGGGTGAGGCAAAGACATAAAGTGTAACACTAATATTTGTATCCTCACAATACCCTGAAATAAAAAAAAAAAAAAAGAATTTGAATAGTCATTTAACCAAAAAAGATACACAAATGGCCAATAATCACATGAAAAGATGGTCAACATCATTAGTTACTAGGGAAGTGCAAATCAAAACCATAATGGGGGCTGGGCGAGGTGGCTCACACCTGTAATCCTAGCACTCTGGGAGGCCAAGGCAGGAGGATCGCCTGTCAGGAGTTTGAGACCAGCCTCAGCGAGAGTGAGACCCCGTCTCTTCTAAAACATAGAAAAAAATTAGCTAAGTGACTAAAAATAGAAAAAATTAGCTGGGCATGGTGGCATGCACCTGTAGTCCTAGCTACTTGAGAGGCTGAGGCAGGAGGATCACTTGAGCCCAGAAGTTTGAGGTTGCTGTGAGCTAGGCTAAAACCACGGCACTCTAGCCTTGGCAACAGACCAAGATTCTGTATAAAAAAAAAAAAAAAAAAAAAAATCATAATGAGATACCATTACACGGCTATTAAAATAGTAACAGTTATAATAAAAAAAATTGATCATACCAAGTGTTGGGAAAGATGTGGAGAATCTGAAACCCTCATACATTGCTGGTGGAATTATAAAAAGGTATAGCCACTTCAGAAAACAGTTTGGCAGTTTCTAAAAGTTAAACAATTCCACTCCTAGGTATTTCCGCAAGAGAAACGCAAACATATGTCCACACAAAGACTCGTAAGGAAATGTACATAATTTATAATTATTCATAATGGCACAAACAATCCAAATGAATAGCAACTGGTGATAAGTAAAATGAGATATAGCCATAATACTACTAAGTAATAAAAAGGAGAAAACTACGAATACATTCAACAACATGGAGGAATCTCAAAAACATTCCACTAAGTGAAAGAAGCCAGATATAAAAACTATATTATATAAATTTATGTATATGAAATTTTTAGGAAAGGCAAAACTAAAGAGACAGAAAGATAGGTGTGTTTACCTGGGGCTACGGTAGGAACAGGAATTGGCCACAAACAGGTAAGAGAATTTTCGGGGATAAGGAACATATTTTAAAACAGGATCGTGGTGACGGTGCATAAAGTGCATAAATTTACTAAAAATAATCAAATTATATAATTATAATGGGTGAATTTTATGGTATTTCAATTATACCTCAATAAAGCTGCTTTAAAAAGGGCTTAGATGTTGTAGCACTGTCAAATCGCTATAAAAGAGCTTCTAAACACTCTCCATTTCTATGTTTTTCACAGCTCACAGACAGGCACTAGTCTCTGGCCCATACTCTGAGAAGCACTGAGCTACCTGATTTCTGTTAGGTAATTGCTGAAAGCAATCAATAGCTGTAATTGAAACTGACTTAATTTAAGCTATTCGAGTTTAACTTCTCTAAATATTTCATTAAACAAGAAATTTACAAATATTATTGACAAATGGAAAATACAGAAACATCATCCATTGTGGAATAAAATCATAACTCATTACAAAATGACTATAAAGGAGATGCCTCTAGAGAACAAAAACTACTAAGTGGATGATAAAATCAGTATAATTATAGATTATTTGAACTAATAAAACCGGAAACAATGAAAATTTAAATGTATAAATCAATAAATGAGATAAAATTTTGTAATATTTCACACTTTTTTGGATCAAATATCAGACATGTAAATCATTATATGGATAGATTTGTTTCAGACAAAGTCCTAACACAAGAACTTTATTTTCTTTCCAACTATGTGTAAACCTGGGCTAAGTTTAACCAAAATTAGTAAGCACTTAATGTCTATGATGTGGTCTAAAATTTAAGTTCATTTATAGTAATTAACCAATTACAAAAAGTAATGATACTTTTTTTATGGCTCTGGCAAAACAGACATGAAATAAAGACTCCAGTTTTAAAGAGATCAAAGCAATCTGAAGTTAACTTTTTTAGGAAAAACTAAATGCTAAACTTTTTACATGAAATTATTTTATTTTCAAGTCCAGAGTCCTATTTTTATTACAGTATTTCTCATTTGCAGGAGGAAAACAGATGCTCAATGTTTCAAGCATTACTGGGAAAAAAACAAACAATTATGATGACTAAAAAAAAACAAACTTAGGTTATAAAAAACTTCGCAATTTATAAATCTCCTTCCACAAATAATTCAGCTTCTTCAGTAATCTAGCCATTCCTTAGAGCTCAGATTTTCTTCATACAGTAAGTCTATATGAAGAAAATACAATATAATGAAACTACAGCTTTCAAAACCACAAGCAGCTCTGATGTATTATTCTCTTATGAGGTTTTTGAACTGTCAAGTCAAAATGAAGTTTAAAAGTGTTTCCATGAAATTTAACATGTGAGACCTGGATCTATGAAGCTTTGTTTTGAATTAAAGAACATCGACTTTGGCCCGGCGTGGTGGCTCACGCCTGTAATCCTAGCACTCTGGGAGGCCTAGGCGGGTGGATTGTTTGAACTCAGGAGTTTGAGACCAGCCTGAGCAAGAGCAAGACCCTGTCTCTACTAAAAATAGAAAGAAATTATCTGGACAACTAAAAATATATAGAAAAAATTAGCTGGGCATGGTGGTGTATGCCTGTAGTCCCAGCTACTTGGGAGGCTGAGACAGGAGGATTGCTTGAGCCCAGGAGTGTGAGGTTGCTGTGAGCTAGGCTGACGCCACGGCACTCACTCTAGTCAGGGCAACAGAGTGAGACTGTCTCAAAAAAAAAAAAAGAACATCGACTTTAAACTGAAAATTAAATCGAATGAGGAGGGAAAAGCCTACAGTCCTTCTTTTAATAAATATATTCCAATAACAAATAATAGTTCTAATCCTATTGTTAAATTTGTCCCTTTAAATTTTTGCAGCTATTCTAGGAAAGTTGAAAAGGTATTAAAGAGCCTTTGTTGTCCTTCCCCCTTCCCCTCATTACAACTACTCTTGATATTTCCTGACTTTCTCTGCACCTTATATTTTACTTTAGATAAGAAGCTAGAGTAACAGTCCCGGAAGGAAAGCTAAAGAAGGAAACAAAAACCAGAAGCATTTACTCTTGCTCCATTTCCTTTCTCCAGTGAAATGTCAATTCAAAGGATATAGAATACCCTGCAGTAAGTTATCTCCTATCACATCTCCCTAACACATATTCACTCTCCAAAAATGCATCTCCAAGATGCATTTGGCTTTCTTGTAAGTATACTACAATTTGATGTTTGTATGAGTAGAAAAGCAATTGTTATACAAATTAATTTCTAGACTAGTAATACAGAAAGCTATAATCTAATACCCATGAATACTTGTAAAATCATTCAAAATACATTATTAGGACAGTTTTGAAATACATAGATATAAGTGGGGATCACTGCTCTACAACTATGCTTTTAACAATTTATGTCCACGTGTAATCTTACCCTTCTGGCTTTGTTTCCTAGACATTGCAGTATCTTTGATCTCAAAAAATACGGAAGAAAAGTATCCTTTTGCTTTGTGGTTCTGAGTGCAGGTATCTCTGATTTAAACGGGCAACAGAAGTCTGTAGTTAGAAGTGATAAATACAAAATCCTGGTTGTTCAAAATTCTGCTCACTAGCTGTTAATCTGCTTTCCTTCTCTGGTATCAACTTCTTGTCAGGAAGTATCACTGCATACATCCATGTCTCTTTTTCCAGGGAGATTCTAGAGGGAAAAACACAAACACATATTCACTATTATAATAATGGCTATCTATACAAAATTTCTGAGTGATATCCACAGGGTTTACTTTGTATTTCTCTAAACAAAACTACGATTTTTTTAAGTACTCTAGAAAGACTACAGCTGTTGAAAAGCAGTATTTTTCTCCTTAAGAAAATTTAACCTTAGAATCAGATCATCTTCTTAGTTTAGAAAGCATGCTTTCTTAGTCTTATCTTCTGTATTCTATCTCAAATACCTCATCCTCATCTCTGCTTCACAATTGAAAATAATACCTCTTACCACTCCCTAAGATCTTTCTTGCCACCTGATCTTCCCTTCCAAATCAAGGGTCTTGTCTCTTCCTCTAGAATTTCCTATATCTAACCTCTCCTCAGGCTTCCCAGTTCAAATACAGCTGTAAGAAACTTGGGCAGGAGTGGGGAGGTGGGGGGGATGCCAATGGAGAGAGTGCAAAGGAATTTTAATATGGAAAATTGAAAAAAAATGAAATTAGTCAATACTACAGCAAGTTTCTCTAAGTTACAAAGATACAAATGCTATTTTTTCCATATTACTAAACATTTTAAAGATACATGCCCAAGATTTCTGGGTAAAGAAAGCATGATGAGCATTATAGAACTCTTACATCTGACAGGAAAAACATTTTACAAGATGCAATGCAAGAAAGAAAGGAAAGTAGCTTTATATGAAATACTTTCAAATTGAAAAGAGGAGAAGGAAGGGTTAAGTTGGTAATCCTGAGAAAGCTTAAAAAATATATTCCAGGCCAGGCGCGGTGGCTCACCCCTGTAATCCTAGCTCTCTGGGAGGCCGAGGTGGGAGGATTGTTTGAGCTCAGGAGTTCGAAACCAGCCTGAGCAAGAGCGAGACCCCGTCTCTACTAAAAATAGAAAGAAATTAAT
>CAUYSK010099578.1:0-27484 GCA_963575035.1 Avahi laniger
CAAACCCACAGCCGACATCATACTCCATGGGGAAAAATTGAAAGCATTCCCACTTAGAACTGGAACCAGGCAAGGTTGCCCACTATCTTCATTTCTATTCAACATAGTGCTGGAAGTCCTTGCTATAGCAATTAGACAAGAAGGCGGAATTAAGGGTGTCCAAATGGGGGCAGAAAAGATCAAACTCTCCCTCTTTGCTGATGATATGATACTATATCTAGAGAACCCCAAGCATTTATTGCACATTCTTGCAATGGGGATAGTCACATGACACAGTTCAAGCCAATGAGATGCAAGTGAAAGTCACTCAATGAGATTTTCAGGGGAAACCCTTGAAGGTGGTATACATGGGACTCCCTTGACATTTCCCTTCTTCCTGCATAGAATGCAGACATGACAATGAAGGTTAGTCAACCATTTTATCATCGTCTAGTTATAAGTCTATGAGCTCATGATGAGGCAGGTTAATGAGTAGAAAAATATAGGAATTTAAGTTCCTAATGACATCATGGAGCTACCATTCAATCCCAGTGAAGAAAATAAAAATTAGTTAAACTAAACTAAGAATGAGAGAGTAAAAAATCATCAGGCTGGAATAAGAGGCACTAATAAAGCCAGCTACAAAGTTAACAAGAAACATTTCTCCCAAGGACACTCTGCAGCTATAAAAGGTCTTAACAATCCCTTCTTTGAGTGACTACTATTTTCTCACTCATTGAGAAACTTTGTTCTCTAAAATCATGAACTATTAGAAACTTTACTGTTTGGAATTAGATCTGTAAGAATGAAACTTTCCACTCTTGCCTAGAGGATCTAAGTCACTTTGACAGAGAGAAGCAGCTTCAATTTACAAGCAAGATGCTGAACTTCAGAGAAACACAGAGAAGAAACATTCTACAACTCTTTTAATTTTGCTCCCAAGGGAACACGAACCTGGTGCACTTCAAAGTCTAGAATTGATGTTGACCCATTTACATACAGCCTTGTTTTGCACTGAGAATATCAAGATACCACTTCCCTTAAATTTCACGTAAACTTCACTCTTCCCCAAAATTCTATACTTACTCCATCTTTCCCTTTATTTAATGAAAATTAATTTGGACTGAAAAGTAAAAATTCATCAGACTGGAACAACTGGCACTGATAAAGCCAGCTATAAAGTTAGTCCTGTGGTTCCCCTGGTGTGCAGTCTTCTCTTTAGGACAATGAGTCAATAGACCTGCCATTTTTGTCTACAAGTTTGTCTCTTAAGTCTTGGGCTGATTGGGCTAAAAAAAAACAGACTAATTCCAGATTTCCTGTCATTTGAAAAACAAAATCTCTTATATAACTCTCAGGTCATTTTTACTCACAGCAAATAATGCTAGGAGGTAGATCCAACTATGCTGTCTATAAGAGATCAAATAGGTTGAAAGTAAAAGGATGAAAAAAGACAAGACTATGCAAACAACAAGATAAGAGAGTTGGAGTGGCTACATTAATAACAGAGAAAATGGATTTTAACATCTAATTGACATTTTTAATTAGTCTAGAAAGCTCCCTAGGTTATTCTACTATGACAAAGGTTAAAGCCAGGGGACAGAAGTGTTGAACAGGCTAATAATGGCCAAGGGCAGCAGGCAAAGCACATGGGTTTCCCTAAGAAAAAGGGAAGGAATAGGAGCATTTAGAATTCTGGTTCCTTATATGCGGTGGGGGGGCACGGGAGGGATATTGGAGATAACGACTGCTTTTATTAGTAATGAAACGTGACCCATACTCATGTGGGTTCTTTCTCAAGCTGTGCCTTAGAGAAACACAGACACAGAACAATTGATTTATATATTTAATTTGTAATCATTCACAACAAAAGTTATCTTACCGCCTTTAATCTTTGAGCATGATATTCTGCTGCTGAAAAATATACTCCTGGTTTCACCAGTTTATCAGTTATATTTGATATATACACACCAATTTTAGTCATTTGTGTAGACGTTGTATTTGCAGTTTGTTGTAACTTTTTTCTCTGAAAAACTGTCTAAAAGAAAAACAAAAATTGAAATAAGTATCCATCGTATACACGAGTGAAAATATATTTCTACATATTTAATTTTCTTTTATTATTTTAATTGCTATGTAATTACTATACAATTTAATTTGAGAAAGCCATACAGTATAACAATTATGGGTTCAATAGCTTCAAAAACCTAAATGGAAAAATTTAAATATTACCTGTGTATCCCTACAAAATACACTAGTTCTTTCAGGACTCTTTTTAGGTACAGTTTGTGTTCCAGCATTGTGATATTCTATTCCTGTTATTTTATGCCTGAATCCACCAAGAAATGGTTTATGAAAGTCAGATTTTACAATTTCAACAGGTACCTCCTGGTACTGATCAATGCCTGAAGAGATAGATAAAACCAAGACTGAATGAAAGCTCAAATAGAGGGACTCAAAAATAATTCAAAAGA
This sequence comes from Avahi laniger, assembly GCA_963575035.1. Taxonomy (NCBI): domain Eukaryota; kingdom Metazoa; phylum Chordata; class Mammalia; order Primates; family Indriidae; genus Avahi; species Avahi laniger. The sequence goes on from CAUYSK010099578.1 coordinate 2,454, forward strand.
TATCAAATAACTAACCAGTTTGTACGGTGACAGTTATGATTTGAGAGACATCATTTAATCTTTGTATTCTCTTGACTGGATATGTATCTGGATATATAGAAAAGATTTCCACTTGTACAGTTTCTTGTGGCTTAACTCCATGTTGAAATAGGGTTTCATTATTTTTAAGAACTATTCCTAAAAAATAAAATAAAATTTTAAGAAGTTTTATGACAAAGAAATGGTTATTTATTGATTTTCTTTTTTCTTTTTTTAATTGACAAAAATTATATATACTTATGATATACAAAACGAGGTTTTGATACATGTATACATTGTGAAATATTTGAATACAGCTAATTAACATACCCATACCATTATCTCACATACTTATCATTTTTGTGGTAAGAATATTTAAAAAATCTACTCTTGTAACAATTTTCAAGTATAATATATATTGTTATTAACTATAGACACCATGATAGTTATACATTCTAGATTTCTAAAAATGGCTAATTATATTTGCTCATTTTAAAGAGGTGGAAAACATCAAAGATGCTTGTAGAAACACATATCATTTAATTACTAAATATAGTATTAATGGTTTACATCTTTTGCTGTAATGTTAGTATAGAAAACTCTATAATAGGAAGAGTTATAGTACATTCTTGAGCAAGAATTCAGAATTATAATTAAAGCTACAACTCTCAATTAGGAATATAAATATATAATCATCATGAAATTCTATAAACATTTAAAAATAAAAACATCCTATAGTATGAGCAAATAATATCCTAAATATTGACTCTATAAAAAACACAATGTGTTATACATAAGCACAAGACATACCCATATCAGGGGAAGGATGATTATTTCAATACCAGTCCCACCCCCCAGGGCAGAAAAGCATATATGCAGAATCCAAAGAATCCCTTCCTTTTTCTCTTTTCATAATCTGAAACTCATACAAATCAATTCATGCCGAGGTAGAGGTAAGTCTGTCTTGTACTAGAAAAAGTGTACATCACTTTATTTTTATGTTGCTATTACTTCAACTTTTACTCCCTACTCACACTTCAACTTTGCCATTGGTGTATTCAATAAGTTGACTAATTTTCTTTCTCTGTCTTAATGCATATAAAAATGTAATAATGTTACTGGCTACTATTTTGTGTCACAGAAACTTTATTGATGAAATCTGTATCAATCTTCAAATACATGGTCTTCCTAAATTACAAATAGGAATTAGAACACAGCAAAGCTATACTCATTCTTAGAAATATATTAGATATCACTGCAGATAATCCCTGACTTAACAATAGTTTGATTTTCAATTTTTCAACTTTACGATGCTGCAGTAGAAACCACATTTTGAGTACCCATTCTGTTTTTTACTGTCAATGCAATATGCAATAAATTACATGAAATACTCAATACTTTATTACAAAATAAGATTTTTATTAGACAATTTTGTCCAACTGTAGGCTAATGTAAGTGTTCCAAGCACATTTAAGGTAGGCTAAGCTAAGCAATGATGTTCTGTAGGTTAGGTGTATTAAATGCATTTTTGACTTATGACATTTTCAACTTATGATGGATTTATTGGTACATGACCCAATCATAAGTCAGGGACCATCTGTAATCTATTTTGGCTATGTTCAAGAAAACACATTCTAAGATCTCTGAGTTTCAATTTCACATCCTAATTTCTTAATTTAAAAAATTAACATGAATGTCATATGGGCTTTGTGATAGGCTGAACAATGACCCAAAATATGCTTACGCCCTGATCCTCCATAACCCATAATGGCAAAAGTGACTTTGCAGATTTGATTAAGAATTTTGAGATGGAGAGTTACCTTGAGTTATCTGGTTGGGCCCTAAATGGAATCACAATCTTCTTATAAGAAGGAGAAGGGAGATTTGACTACAGAGGAGAAAGCAATATGACAGAAGCAAAGAAAGATGGCTTTGAAAATGGAAGGGGCCAGTGAGCCAACGAATGCATGGAATGCAACTGTAGAAGCTGGAAAGGCAAAGAAGTAGAATCTCCTCTAGAGCCTCCAGAGGGTGAGTGGCTCTGCTTGCCACCGTGACTTTATTCCAGCGAAACTGATTTAGGATTTCTGGCCTCCAGAACTATAAGAGAAATACACATGTTGCTTTAAGCCTCTAAGTTTGTGATTGCTACCACAGTCACAGAAAACCAATAGTGGTTCCCAGGGACCCCTCCACTCCTCTACTTGTTTATACAGTGGGCTTAGTCCCACCCAACTTGAGCTCCAGTTCTAGCACTAGCTGAAAGCACCTATCTTAGAAGACGGTTGGCATAGAATCAAGCTCTTTTATAATGCTGCTGACATAAACCTATTACCCAGTGGTGATGCCTGGTACTTACACATAAAGAAGAAAGGTCATGGAATGCAAAGAACAGAGAGATCCTTGAGTATCACTACCCAGCTACTACAGTCTCAAAGTGCTCTCTCTCCTCCAATTTGGAACTCCACCTTATAGTTAATGCCCAGCAGTTTCAAATTCCTTCTTTGGAGTCATAACTACATTTAAGCTCAGATTGCCAATCATCAGCTGTGTGACTTTGCACAAGTTCCTTGAGTTTTAGTTTCCTTCTCTCAAAAAAAGGAGTTAATAATAATAATACCTACTTCAAAGAGTTGTTGTGTAGATTAAAAATAATGTAGGCAAAATGTTTTGTGGGAATACCAACACATAGTAAGTGCTCAATAAATTAACCATCATCAACATGACTATCATCATTATCATTACTAATACTAATAATTATTTAAATTTTAGCTTTGTTTACCCAATCAAGCTTTATTAATCAGTTATTTGAATATGAACATCTTACTTTTGGAGCACATTCACTATAATAGAATTTATTTAATAATTTTAAAATTGAATTAATTGTTTTTCTCTGGAAATTTTCATGGTGTTTTTATAAGTCAATACCAAAACTTTTTTAACTAAAATATTAGGATCTATCCAGACATGTTCTATAGAAACATATATTAATCCATGTTAGTCTGATAAATTATCACAGTTATAAAGACTATGTTCTCTCATGACACAAAGCTAACATAAATTCAGTAGGCTGCTCAGTATCATCCACAAAATATATTAATAACCTGACATCATGGGAATGTGAATTGACCTTAATGTATAAAACACTCATAAGCCATTTTCAGTACTCTTCTTGTTCTACACATTCTCCTTCACCATCCATTTTTTTCAATCTTATCTCCTCGCACTCCCTGTATGTAATCTACTTCTAGCTACTCGAAACCTCTTACCACTCCCAAAATTTCCAGGTTTTCTCACCTTTTTGGGATTTAGCACAAGAAATACCATTTTTATTAAATGAAACTTTCTAGAATCTCCTAGGGAGGTTCCTTTCTCCCTAGTCCTTAGCTTTTTGTGCATATTTCCGTTAAACCATTTACACGCTATGTGATAACTATTGGATGCATCTTCTTCCTTGCTGATCTGTAAACAACTTGAGAACACGAATCTTACTTCATGTTTCTTTGTATCTCCATTACTTAGCCAAGTATCTAGAACAAAGTATGTCCTCAATAAAAATGTGTTGAATTAATGTAGGCATAAGCACAATATAATGTTCAAATATTTTATAGCAAGATATTTAACAAATCAAAAATCTTAATTGTTTACATGTTAAAATTAGAGAAGTCTTGATAAGTTTTATTAGCTTCCCAACTTACCTGAATAAGTCATCTGCAGTGCATAAGATGGGACACCTAATAGGAATGAAAAATGATCCTTGAGGTATTTAACAATGCTGTCAACTTTAAAAGGCATTACAATTTCCTGACCCACAGGAATAAGTACAACTTTTACTGTAAATGAAAAGAGAAAAGAAAGAATGATAGTCAAATATAGCAAAGATCAATAAACTACAGTCCGCAGATACAGAATTATGTGTCAATTCTTAATCGAATGGAATGCAGGTTGATTCTGTCATGTTTCCTCACCACACCTCAATGATAAGAGTTACTTTTAATTTTCTATAAGGAGAAGTAATCAACATTCATTTGCAATCTTTTGCTTTGAAAGTTAATCGATAATCTCAAGAATTAGCACCGATGTTCAACACCTGGTATACTTTATTTAGATCTAAGCATAGGAAACATCTCAGGAAATTAGGCATGTTTATATAGTGAGTATAGGAAACGGAGACCTTGAGACAGAGGTATCCCAGAACTTAGAAAAGCACTATAATTTCTTTTCACAAAGATGGACTTTATATAGCTCACTTCCCACTCTACAAAATAGGAATCAAAATGCTCAAATGCTTACATGTTAAAAATAAAAACTGTTATAATAAAATTATTACCTGTTCATAAATTATAGGAAGGAAATATAGTATTTAAAAACAATTAATATAAGGTAAACTTTTTTTCTTTTACATCTATAGACTTTAAATTTTAATGGAAAAAATGTAATAGTAAGATGGAGTATAGAATGTGCGCTGTAGGCCAAAAAGTTTTGTATATTTCTAGATGACTGACATTAACGGTTTTTATAAAGTTAAATGAGACATTTATCAATAATTCCATAACAAAATTGTATTAGGTATTGGTGATGCTAAGGTTCTCTGAACTTGTTAAAACTTGTTTTCACAGGTCTCTATCAACAAACAGAATGGTTTCACAGAAGTTAAATTATCAGAAGGCTATTTTAATTGTTTTATGAGTGCAAAAAGGTATGGAATATATTTTAAAACTTTCATAGCAGTGACTTCTTAAGATTTGGGAAGGGGAGGTGTGTTAAGGGATTTGCAAAGCTCAGGTAGTACAGGACCAAGACAACTATTTTTTAAATCACCAAGTGTTTGTTATAAGTTACAGTATCAGGGAATGGCAGAAATATCCAAAAATGGGGGTTTCATTGTGTAATGGTAAGCACTCCGGACTCTGAATCCAGAAATATCCAAAAATGAAACCAAAATTTACAATGAATAATAAAATTGAGATATTCATTTCAGTCAGCTATAAGTGGGCTTAATTAGTTTTCTCTCCTTCCTCCTTTTCATTCTTGTGTGGACACACCACACAAGGGTAAACTACTCCACTGGATTCAAAAGCTACATTTACCAGCCAATGTAAGCTGCTGTTATTATCGTTAAATCATGGCCCATGCTCTCCACCCAGTGGGTGGAAACTTTCTCAAAACTTGTGGATAAGGAGGAAAAGGAACCATCAGTTAATAGTGCAAATAGAATAGTTCTCTGGGTAACCACTATATTGCTTCTCCCTCTTTGCTCTATTAACAAGAATGTAACAAGAATGTAATAACTGTAAAAATAAAGCCATCAACATTATTTTTATATGTCTTTAAAATTAACCTACAATAAAAGACAATGATTTTTCGGAAGCTAAATATAACCATAAACAGACTACAGAAATACATGAAAGCAACATGATATATGGAATGAGCACTGGATACAAAACTACGAAATCTGGAGTATGTAGAACAATTAACTCCATATTGCCATATAAAAGAATTCTAATTTTTGTCAAGAATTTCTCCCATCATTTTCTGAGTTCCCTAAATACTTTTAAAACCAATAAAGTATTTGATTAAAACATAAATATTAATTTAAAATTTACTGATGCTCATTTGTTGAGAAAGAATATATACTACAGAATAGAAAAGCTCTCACACATAGTTAAGAGTGTAACTACAAGTAATATAACTACAGAAGTTTGGTGGATAAGGGAAAGGGAAAGTAATTTCAAATATAAAACAAATCTCAAACAAAAATAAACAAACAAGAAATAGCAACCATTCTTTGAAATGAAATGAACTATCCTATCTTCCCTAGGTAATACCTGTTGCTAAAGAATCTTTCATTGATTTTTGCAAAGACTCCTTTATCGCTTTTATTTTATCCAGAAATGACAGACTATCACTTGGACTTTGCATTACATCCTGCTCTTCAGAATGTCTTGGACTAGGTGAACTTTGTGTGGATGACACATCCTTTTCCATGCTTTGTTCTTCATCGACTAGTTCTAGACTTGAAGAGCTTTGGTCACTCTGCTCCTCATCAGGTATTTTCTGGTCCTTACTGAATCGTTCGAATTCATATTTATGTTCTTTAATTTGATCTGATTCTTCAGGCTCTTCTGAGGGAACTGGAATATTGACAGTGTCAAGATCATCAATTTGATCTGACTCTTCAGACTCTTCTGAGGGAACTGGAATATTCACAGTGTTGAGATCATCAATTTGATCTGACTCTTCAGCTTCTTCTGAGGGAACTGGAATATTCACAGTGTTGAGATCATCAATTTGATCTGATTCTTTAGGCTCTTCTGAGGGAACTGGAATATTGACAGTGTTGAAATCATCAGTTTGATCTGACTCTTCAGCTTCTTCTGAGGGAACTGGAATATTGACAGTGTTGAAATCATCATCGCTTTCTTCCGTTGACTCAACTATATCCTCAACATCAAACTCATCTCCCCGATCAGACATTTCCTGAATTAAGAAAAATGAACACATTTACTACATGGATAAAAGTTTTACACCAAATATCAAATTCAGTGCTGGTGCAATGTTCATAATATACTACAATGCTGCTTATTATGTTTTTATTATCTTAGCAATGGCATAAGATAAAAGATATTGGTAAATATTTTAAATAAAATCCTACAGAAAGTAAAAATGACTAACAAAAAGAGAACCTCAAAAAAAAAAAGTCCCAAATAAATAAATGTTGGCGTGGATACAGAGAGAAAGGAACACTCATACATTGCTGGTGGGACTGCAAACTAGTACAACCTCTGTGGAAAGTAATACAGAAATATCTCCAAGAGCTACAAGCAGAACCACCATTTGATCCAGCAATCCTATTACTGGACATCTACCCAAAGGAAATAAAGACATTTTTTTAAAAAGACCCCTGCACTAGGGGGAACGTTTATAGTAGCACAATTCACAATTGCAAAGATGTGGAAACAATCCAAGTGCCCATCAATACATGAGTGAATTAAGAAAATGTGGTATATGTATACCATGGAGTTCTACTCAGTTACAAAAAACAATGGTAATTAGCACCTCTTATATTACTAGGATAGAGCTGGAGCCCATTCTACTAGGTGAAGTATCTCAAGAATGGAAAAACAAGCATCACATGTACTCACCATCAAATTGGTATTAACAGATCAACACTTAAGTGCACATATAGTAATAACATTCATCAGGTGGTGGGCAGATGGGAAGGGGAAGAGGGGATGGGCATATACACACCTAATGGGTGTGGTGCACACCGTGTGGGGGATGGACAGGCTTGAGCTCTGACTCGGGTGGGGCAAAGGCAATATATGTAAAAAACATTTGTACCCCCATAATATGCTGAAATAAAAAAAATTTTTAAAAAGAGTAAGTCTAAATAGGAACAGTCAAGAATTGTAAAAAATCTAAGATGTTATCCTACCTGCAAGCTAACAATTTAGCCTGCCATAGTTTCATGGATGCTTTCTGAATACATTAGACTCCTAGGTCAGAGACAAAGGACTTTTACACTCATGGCACAGCAGATAGCATGAGCTGCATATTCACATAGAATTCCTGTGCTCCCAAGTCCCACAGGGACAACGTGGAAGAGCTCAATTAGATGCTCCACATACAGTGGGTTTGCATCATAGCTGAAGAAACTTCAATCCTTTATAATGAACTGCAAGCAAATTTTCACAACCTTTGCACAATATGGTATTATTGTTACTATATTAAACAACAGATAAATCTGACCTCTGCTTTAGAAGGAGACACTATCTCTCTCTTCCAAGGCTGTTCACTGTACAAATATCCTTGGAAAGACAGTCCAGAACAAAGCTGTCAGTGCCTCTTGAACAGAAATGCAGGAGAACCATGGAGAATGTCTCCCACGAGGAGTAAGAACCATCCATCAACCAGTACCACCGAGCCTCAGAGGGTCCACATCTTGTGATTATTCTCATAGCTATCCAGGAAGGATGTGGTCACAACAGCATTTACATTATCTCTCACACAGCAAACAGGAACCATGCTTGCCCCACCAAGGTTTTAAAAAGCAGTAAAATTCTCATGTGCAGGCATCCATGTAGACTCACCTGTGTTGCTCCCGTAGGCTTGGGGGCACATGGGAAATTGGCACAAACTTGAAGCACTGGCTGCTTCTTTTGCTACAAGTCTTTTGTCTATGACCCAGCACCCAAGAAACAGTGACAAGCTAACTTATTAGTTTGCAGGTAGGGTAAAATACCAGACCCCTCACAGTTCTTGGTACTTAAATAGCTGTGCAACTGTGAAATACAGTGTATATAAATAATGTATGTAAAATAGTTAGCAAACAGAGCCGGCCATACAGTAAGCACTTAATAGATGTTTACTAATTACTGATCAACTATTACTAAAAGCCTAATAATTATACATTAATAATGCCTCAGAGGTATTACATAATTACTCATTTAATTCACTATAAAAATACTTTCAAAATAAAGCATATTAGGAAACACTTACACTAAATTATTTAATCCACACAGGTAGATGATATCATTATGCTCATTTTACAGATAAAAAAATTAACACAGAGAGGTTAAATAACGTGTTCAAGATCACAGAGCTAGTAAGCAGTAGATCCGGGATCCAAATCCAGTCTGAATTCAGAACTCATGCTCTTAACCACCATACTATTGCATCTCAGTGTAGGAGTCCATGGGGAGTGAGGGGGATCGGAAAGGGGTCCTAGGATTAAGAAAAAGTTTAGCAACTGCTGATCTTCCTCTAGATGAGAAAACTGAGACCCAGGAATGTCTCATGGTAGGTTAGCGGTGGTCAGATTCAGAATTTAAATGACAATTTTTCCATCAGACACATTATCAGAGACTATCTTTATGTTTAAGTGAGAAACATAACTACGATTTAAAATTGAGTAGAAAAAATTCAACAGATTTTTTTCTTCACCCATCTAAAATAAGGAGCTAATTATACTTATTCCTAATACTTCCCATATGTATATTAACATGATCTACTTGTATACATAAACATGCATAAACATTCACTGCAGCAGATATTAAATGCAAATGACAAAGCACACATATTACAGTGTGAAATGTAAAATGTTGTCAATTTCCAGCTCTAATAGGTAACAATAGCCTGATAGCTAGTTTGAAAAGAGTTTTTAAAATTAGTGCTTTTTCATTATTGTTAATTTTGTTGTTTTTTTTTAACAGATCAATACATGCTCACAAGAAAAAAATCTGACAGAAGGGGATGAAATAAAAATGTATCCCCTTATTGGCCTAATAACCTAATTTTACTCCTCATTGTTAGGCAGTGTTAACAGTTTATCCTTCCAGAAATTGTCTATGAAGTTACAACTATGTAATGTCATATATATATCTAAGTTTCCTTATGATCATATTAATACATCTTTAATATAAAACTATATTTCTGTATATTTTAAACTTTAATACTATTTTATAACTTCTTTTTAATATATACTTAACATATATCTTATATTAATTTCTACATAAAACATATGATTCTGCCTCATTTCTTTCAACAACTTCATAGTAATTTCATTGCAGAGCTAAGCCACATTATAGTCAACTGTGGCCCTATTGATGGGCATTTACTGTCATATATATCTGCATACAAGTGTAATTATACTATAAAATAAGTTCTTGGATTGGATAAGTCAAAGGTCATGCAGATCTTAATTCTGTTAAATCCCATCAAATTGCTTTCTCACCACATTACAGCCCCAAGAACAGCGTCTTGAGTGTTTCATTACATCCTTACATTGGTTTATGAGTCTTAACAATTAAATACCCCTTTGTTGTATGTTGCACTTATATTTTCCATTATACATTTAATGTTTTTTATATTGTCTTTTATCATATTCAAGTTTTAGATTGTTAGGTAAAATTTATCTTTTTCCTTATGACGGTTTCCAAATTTCCTCATATGCATAGAAATATCTTCTCACAACTAAAAGTAAATCCATACATTCACCCATGCATACATAAATAAAACCAATCTGTAAATATTGATAGAAAATGATTCCATGACACAGGTTAAGTTTAAAAGCAAAGCACAGAACAATATATACAATGCTATAGGTACAACTACACATCTGTGTACGCATAGAATACCTCTGGAAGGTGACCTGGGGGGGGAGGAAATTGGTAGAAGGAAGATTTTCACTGTTTATCCTTTTTACTATTTGAACTTTTTATCATTTTTATGTATTATTATTCAAATGTTTTAATCTTAATTGTTTAAAAATAAAAGAGCAGTCTCTATTTGGTTTGCTTATGAAAAAGTCTCCCTTTTCACATAAAATACATTTCTTACCATTTAAAGCTTTATACATTTAGAATGTTAGTGTATTAATAGTAAGTCTTGTCTTCTACCAAATAGGTAGGCTTGTTGAATTTTTAAGTGTGTTAAGAGGCAAAGACCATGAGTGGAGGGGAAGGAGTACGAGGTGAAGAAGGTCTAAAAGCCTTTGACTTATTAAAACTGAAAACGGTCGCCACGGAAGGCTAAACGTTTTCCAGTGCTAGATCTGGGTTATATACAGGTCTTGCTTCTGTACTATTACCATGAACATAGTGTGTGTGAGGTGTGAGGTGTGAGGTGTGAGGTGGGGTTCACCTCCTAGTTTGATGCTGCTGCTTCCGAATCCCAAATCAGAGAGGCGGGGCCAGAAAAGAAGCCCAGAAAGATGGGACGCTTTGCATTCCTGACCGACGAGGCAGCTCCAGAGTCCTTCACATAGTCCTCAGAGTCCAGCGCAGTCGAGTCACCGGCCCTAAGCGTTGGCCTAGGAGAGGGCAGCCAGAACCTGTTCTCCTGCCTGACTAAGAAACGCAGCTGCTGCCTATCGAAGCGGTTTCTCAGGCTCCTTGAAAGCAGCGTCGGCACTTGCAGGATTCTCTGTTACCTGCCGGATCCTAGCAACGGTCCGGGCTCCACCTCTTCCGGCCACGGCCCACCCACAGGGGAAGGGGAGGGGCCAGAGACGAGGGGGTGGGGCGGGGAAAGGGGAGGGGCCAGAGGCAAGAAAGTGAAAAGGGTGTTAATCTCTCTCCAAGATTTCTTTTACACTTGTGAAAGGGCACAGGTCTAAGAACCAAACACTGACAGCAATTTAAGCTTACAGATATAAAAAATCAGAATCAGAGAAAACATAAATATGAACTCAGAGACAAGAAATCGTCAAAGGAGAACACAGGTGTACAATAGTAGGTGCCTACTTGCTTTTGTTAAATTTACAGCTTGGCTCTTAGCTTCCTGGCAGCCAAAGAGAAAAAGGAGGACAGTAGCTATTTATTCCCCTTATAAGTCAGAAAAAGCAAAGCTTATGTTAAAAACTAAGTTATAATGAGTTTTTTTCTATGAATAAATTCTTTAAGTTAGTTTTTAAAGAAGCACAAAATAGTATTGAGGGAAAGGACAAGTATATTCCTGTTGCAAATGTAGTCACAAACTGCATGTGGCTGTCTCATAATAGTAGCTAACACTAAATATTGTCACCTTACGCATATTTCTAATTTAATCTTTACAATGATTTTATTAAGGAGGAACTACTATTAGCCCCATTCCACTATTGAGGAAATTAAGACACACAAAGGTTTATGAGGGGATCAGGATTAAACCCAAGCAATCTGACTTCAGAGCCTAGACTTTAAACCACTATTTCATGCTACTATGTTTAATACCATTTGATATTTAAAAAGGATGTAAGTTTAACAAAATTAAAATTTTTGTTATACATAGGACAAGTTCATTCCCTCATTTATAATGTTCAGTGTCTTCATTTCTTTATATCATTCTGCTGAGTTGCATTTATCTCCCCATTAACTTCCTAATGTCCAATGTCATTTTTTTCAGTCTTAACCTCATTTTAAAATAGATATTTTTACTAGGACAATATTAAATATGTATTATATGTTCAGATACATTTGGCTTAGTTTTAGTAACGACTTCAAGTAAAAGCAAATGCATTTTAATCACTTCCACACATTCATGAAGAATAGAGGAGAAAGGGCATACGGGTAACCACCAGGGTTAGTCTTTAATGGGTAGACCAGATAGGGAGGTGTGCAGACAAGTTTTTCCAAACACCCACTCCCACCTCCAAAATCATAATGTATCTTAAATTCTGCTACTAATAAGAATTCCATTTTTTTAAACACTTTTCTGGGTCTCCTCTTTAAAATTTATGATACATTGTCCTCCGTGTTAGAAACAGTATGAAAACACTAGGTTTAGGAATAGAGGGAGGAGATGGAGGGAAGTAAAACAGATGGTAGAGATCTTTAAGTACATCACAGCGGTAAATGTGACTTGATATCCACTATATATTCATATTTTATTTATAGTTTGCTGTGAAGATGAATTTATACAACTCAATCTTAAAATAGGAACCTAACTTAACGGTTAGGTTTCTTGGGTAGCCTATAAGGCCTGGAAAGGTTAGACTCTCAATTCCAAAAGTGGAAGAGTAATTTTACAATATCATTTTCCATTTTCATTTTCACAGTAAATCTATGCATTTTCTCAGGATTTATTGCGCAAAATGACTTATTTTTATTTCTCAAGGAACATTTCCCTTTATTTGTCTCAGCGTTTATTTATATAATAAGCATTCTTTTTTGTGCTTTTATATTTACAAAGATGCCACCTAGTGGCTTTATAAAATCAAGCATTTCAAAGCATTTCTCATTGTTACTCCAGGCTAAGATGAATAATGAATTTTTTTAAATATTAGAATAATTTAGAAAACTAAGGATGTGAAAATTATGCTTTGGAAATTATCCATGTGAATTAAATTTGGATCATAATACCTCTTTGTGAACTTGACAGGAGACTGGAAATAAGGTCCATTGTCCCTTTACTGAAACCTTTTTGGATAGATGTGTTTGATATTCAGAATTATACAGATTTTTAAAAGGTAACATGGGCGTACATCTTATGTAACACATTCAGTGGGTCTGGGAAGCAGTCCAGAATCAAAAACGGTAATATTTCTATAGCAAAATATATTCATATTCACATTGAAGTGGGATAAAGACCCACAAAGAGCCTTACATCAATTCAGGTCAGGTTTGCTGCCAAATAAATTATGCAAAAATTTTATTTTCAGAGATTTTTTTAAATTTGAAATTTAGATAAGGTATTATGAACCTGTTTTACCCCAAAAAAGAAGAATCCACCCTTCAGCTATAGAAAAAGAGCAGAAAATGACAATATTCTATAATAAAATAGTAATACTTATCTTTAGAAAAGCTAAAAGGTTAACTTAAAAAAAGTTTAAAGATCATGAGAAATACCAAAAAAAGAAATCTTTGTAATATTTTTTATTTCCAGGCGTATACAGGAACTAATCTATTAATATCAAAATTACATTTAGGCACCCCCTAAAAAATTAGCTAATATAAACCTAAACATCACTTTAAAAATTATTAGCAATGCATGGCAAGCTCAACTTATACAAATTCTGTGGCACATTCAAAACAAATTTTTAACCTTGATTTTGTTTCTTCTTTGTTTCTATATGTGATTTGCCATGTTCCAAGACTCCACTACTATGTTCATTATGTGTTGATGGTGCCATACTCGACCTGGATCTCTTATAGAACTCTTCTGAGCACTCTTTGTTAATCCTCCTTTGACATGAAATACGAATAAAAAATAAATTTGTGTTAAGACACTGGGATTTAAGCATAGCCTATGCTAAGTCATCACCTTTCTCACTACTTTTCTTCACTATCTAAAATATTGCTTATTATATCTAAATTGTCTTTCAAATAAATTCCTCTAGTCCCCATTAATAATTTAAACCCCTTATTTTATTCCCACTTTGATTTCCTGTGAATCCTATCTAAAATAAAACCTCATCCTCCTCTAAACCGAACTCCTATCCTATCTTCTCATTTACTTTTTTCTCAAAAAATAAGCATTACTAAACTATTATTGTAGCATAGGCTACAATCTCATTGAACACTGAGTTGTAATAGAAAGGGAGCACTCACTCACTCAGCAAATGCAAAATACTCATGGTATGTTCAGCAATTTGGTATTTAACTCAATACTCCTCAACACACTTGTGCGGGTGTTAACTTGTTTGTTTATATAACCATGGCAACTGGGAGGAGAAAGAAAAAGCTGATATTAGCCTATTTGTGGGAATTTTCCTATGCATGCATAGTTGATTTTCCCCCTTTGAAAAGAGATACATTCATAATTACTGTTATTGGCTTAATCAGCTTCACTCCTCTGACTGCACTTAGGATTAGAAAAATACACAATGAAAGCTAAGCTCCCTTTCTTCCATCTAGTTCTGAGGGAAAGGCAGGGCAAGTGGAGAATGTTGGACAGTGAAGCGATACAATGAAACCTGAGGCCCGACTGCCCATGATGACTGTTACTGTTGGTATCACTTTCATTCTATTCAGGTGACAGACTACTTTGTTCCTCCTGGCAACTCTGAGACCTGAGCCTTACTGCAGCAGGGTGCCATATGTCCTGTTTGCCCAGGACATACATTATCATTATGAAGTTGTTATAATACTTTCTCTTATCCTCAAAATCATTCCAGGTTGGATGATAAACTATATGGTTATTCTCAGTATAAGCATTTTCATCCCAAAGGAAAGAATGCCCAGAAATTGGAATCTTCTGCACTAAGTCTAGGTGTGGGAGAAAGGGGACATCAACTTTGCTGCCATTTTCTTCTTTGTTAGCAAAACTCAAATTGATTAGCTTCCCTTTCTTTTGAAGTTATCTGTAGTATGGTGATTAACTTGAATGAAACCTATGGGGAGAAACAAAATGGGCCATTCTGAAAATTACTCAAATTGGTCTACAAGGCACTCAAAACACTGAACATCTTTTACTAGAGAATCATTTCCAAAGTGATCAGGATGCTCAATCTGGGAATTTATAGGAAACAACTGGAAAAAGATGGAAGGAGTAAAAAGCAATCAGGTGTAAGACTGTAGGCAGCTGGAATAGCAGAAAGTATGATGGACCAAATTGCAGTACTTTTCAGATATCTACCCCATTAACATTACCTGCCTATAGGCAATATGAAGATCTTTGCAAATTGAAATTTAGTTTACTACTTCTCTTCATACTTGTTCTTCACAGGTATTTCAACAGAAAAAGTCAAAAGCAGGATCTAAGTTCATTTGGTAGAGCCCATACAGTTCAGGCAGGAGTGATAGCATCCCAAGTATATTCATAAAGAATGATATAATAGGAGCATGAGCTCTAAAGCCACTGCCTAGGTTCAAAATTTAGCTCCACATCTTACTAGTTATGTGACGTTGTATGTTATTAAACCATCCCTTTGCTTCCGTTCCTCCAGAGTATCATGCTGCACAACTGCAGGGGAAAACTATTCACACTGGATCTGGTTTCCTTATCTGAAAAATGAAGGTAACTTGCAGTATCTCACTCTTAGGGTTGCAGTGCAGATTTAATAAGTGAAATTAGTCAAATACTTACAACAGTGCCTGGCATTCACATAAGTCTCAACAAACATTAACTATTATTATTATTTCTACAAAACGACTATTCTACAACTTGCATTTTTAATGCAAACACCAGTAAGATTCCCTTTTAACAAGGCTTCAGTAACACTGTTGGTGAAATATAAAAGATGCCCAAGGATCATGGGAGAATTGGGACTGAAAGTATGACAAAGACACACCAAGCCATCTGTTTTTATGTGTCCAAAGAATATGAATAAATAGTTGGTTAGGAAATTAGCCTGAAAGCACCCATGCAAACATATTTTAGGATCATATATTTTGGCCTCAATAGTGTATTACGTATTTAAGTAAATGTTTAGAGCTAAAAGTTTTGTTATAAATCATAAATTCTACTTTTTTTACATAGTTGGAAATAGGCCAATCTGCCTCAATTTAGTTACTGAGTTCATGATGACACTAGAACCACGGGAACAAGAATCCCTGAATTTCCGACTCTCCAACCCTTTTCCCACTTTCCCACCAGAAAGAGCTTTTTTGCACTCTAACTTTACTTTGCACTCCACCTTATTGAATATTTATTTGGCATTCATGTCACAGCTGAGGGGAGAAATATACTGGAAAAAAGGAAAAATGCAGTTTTCTTTCTTATTCTGAAAGATTTAGGATTGCCACAAAAGATAACAAAATATACACATATATGCATAGGCACCAGTGCATGCATGCATACCCACCAAAGTACTATCTATGAAGAAAAGTGATACTAACTTAAATTTAACTGGGTATTTAGAAATGTTGGGGTGCTAGTAAGAAAAGGTGAGAACACACAAAAAGTAACTTTGTTTAATCTTAAGCTTGTCAAGTTTTTTCCTTGAACAGTATTTATCTTGTTTTGATACCCACCTATACTCAGAAACTTAGTGAAAACTACTCAGTGATTCCACTTTGAACTTATAGCCATATAACAAAGATGTTTTGAATATAAGCCTAGCCATATGCCAGATAAACTTCAGGAACTCTTAATGTCTCTTCTTTTACAGAAATTCTACCTTTACCCTGATATAGTTGGGTTGATCAAGAAAATTAAGTGCTAAAGGCTAGAAAGCTAACTTCTTTAAATGAGACAAAAGGAAAAGTTTTTCCAACTACCTCTGTATAATAAGAAATCTTTCTTTCGAGTACCAATTTTTTCAACTGTACAATAAATTCTAATTTGATAATTTTCAAAATAGGGTAACAAATGATAAAATTAAAACTATATAAAACCAAGTAAATGGAATAATTCAAATAAAGCCTAAATTAAAATATTTATTATGGATTTGGTATTCAGTATATAATTATATATTTAAATTTTACTTTATATACATAAGATCACAGCCAAGGAGGTTAACTATAATTTCCAATTTTAGCACCAGCTACTTTTGCTATTTTATTCACATTTGAAAATATTCACTCTTACTACTTTACTTCAAACAGTGACGTATAAATTTGTTTGGACAATAATAATTAAGTGCCTTTTCTCTTTTTCAGGATAATAAAAAAATTAAATGACATATTGAAGATACTACTAGAGATATATCAATTTTCAATTATGTCCTCTGCACTGAAGATCTACAGGAATTTTTCTAATTAATTTTCAAGTCTTCCCACAACTTCTCTGTTCAAAGAAATATCATCTTTGAAATAATCTGTGTGACTACTTCACAAATCAAAAACTGATTCATGAGGCCTTATCACCCATAATCACTATTTTTAACAAGTCTCTGAAATATGTTCTGTATCAGTTTCTTGATAATGTCAATAATTTAGACACATTTTAAATATAACACAACATTTAATTGTATCAATTTCCTATCAACCCGCTGAAGTCATTTAATGATGATTATATTGGCCATTTCCACTGATTGGCAGGAGGTTCTTCCACTAACGGCTCCCATGGTTTCCATTGCATCATTTTTCTTGCCAGACTTAGTTCATTTTCAGCCTGTTAATAAAAATTTTTAAAAAGATCATTTTATTTTATTGTTTAACAGGTATTTATCAAAGCTAGTAACTGAAATCTAACTATTAGTGCTATTACTTTCATATTAATACCTCATGATCTATTCCACCATTAAATGTTGACTATTACATATTTAACTTACTTTAATCCCCACAGTTAGACAATCATGATTAAGAAAGAGTACCTTCTGATTTCTTCTAATTAGTGTTCAAAAGTTCAGTTGGTGAGTTTTTGATCTTTAGCTGTGTTTCATGTAAGTTTTTTCAGAATTAGAAGTATGTCTCTTCAACTATGCCAGTGGCTTTTAAACTTTATTTTACTGTGGCTCACAGTAAAAAAAATATACTTTACTATCGAATCCACACTACACATATACAACTAAAACTAAAAAATTATCTTTACTAGCAGTCATACAGTTTATTTTCTATTCTATTTTTTAAAATGTTAATCACTATCCACCGAACTGCTTAAGACCCAGAGTTTATAAAACAGTCATCTGTGGAATGCAGAACACCACAGGTGCATTACAAATATTTACTGATTGAATTAATTCCTTAATCAGATTATGCTTCATTTAATTTTTCCTTTCAAACACAATTTAGAACATATTTAACAAATATAGCTAATTTTTTTTTTTAAGAGACAGAGTCTTGGCTGTATTGCTCAGGCTAGAGTACAGTGGAGCCAATCACAGTTCACTGTAACCTTGAACTTCTGTGCCCAATTGATCCTTCTGCCTCAGACTCCCAAGTAGTTTCTTATTTCATAGTAGTTCATGGGAGTTTCATAGTAGTTTCTTATTTCATTTCTACCACAAAAAAGATCTGTGACAACTCTAGCCAACTTAGAAGATGAATATTATTAAACACTTGTCAAGATGTTAGAGAAGGAATCCAAAAACAGAGTAAGTACTTAGATTATATCAGAGGCTATTATTAATATTATTCTGCAGTTAAAAGGCAATACCCAATTTATGCCAGTAGTCCAAAAAGCCAATCTATGTTTAGTAGCAACTATGCAAACAATGAGTTAAAGAACAGATGAACAGAAATCAGGGGGTAGAGGTATTGCTAATGCTGAAATGGGAAAATAATTTAAATACTGATGAAATATTCCCTAAGGATGTGTGTCCCTGACTGCCTTTTGCCCTGGGTCTCTCAAACACTCATGCTTTCTCTGTCTCCCTAAGGCATTGTGGAGCATGAGGAAAGTACCTGTCCCTCAGGCACTGGACCCAGCTGTGTCTGGCCCATGTTGCCCATTTCTTCCTCTTCTGACACACTATCCTTTCCTCATTCCTCTTATGCCATCCGTCTAGAAATGGGGTTATCTAATATGGTAGCCACTACCCACATGTGGCTACTGAGCAGTTGAAACAGAGCTAGTCCAAATTCAGATGTGCTGCAAAGGGTAAAATACAATCCAGATTTTGCAGATTTAGTATAAAAAAATAATGTAAATTATTTCAATATTTTTATAATGACTATATGTTTAAATAATATTTTAGCTATACTGTGTTAAATAGAACATTATTAAAATTAACTTAACCTTAATACAACTCATGAAAATGTGGAGAACTACACAGCTGACTTAAAAATACCAAATATGCCCTAAAACTATAATTCCATGATAAATTAATATCAACTGAAGTCGTAATCAAAGTGAAATCTCGTGGCACAGAAAAGAGAAACAAAAGGTAAGAGGTTTGCAGCAAGTTAGTACTATGACAACCTGACAAAGGAATATAAAGGCCAGGAAAACAGGCCTCTGAATAACTGAAAAAGTCTTACTTCATAGAAAACCGTCTGAACACTATATTCCTTTTTCCAGAGCCATCTAACAATTCTTTGACATTGGTATATCATGTCTGTTAGTGTTATACCTTCCTAATCTCCAATACTACTCAATATTTCCTTTAATTTGTTCTTCAACAAAAGGCAAGAAAACTTAAAAAATGGTCACAGTTAAAAAAGATACAAAAAAGATAAAAAATAAAACAATTGAATATCACACCCATATAAGGGGAAGACATTCTAAACCTATAATATTGGGGGGCAGGGAGGCAACAAAATTTAAACAAAATTTAAAAACTTCTACATACAGGAGAAAAAATTTAATTGAAGTCAAGAGGCAAAAACAGACTAAAAAAAAGTTTATGCAGACAATGTGGTTAAAAGTTTAAGGTTAGTATCTTTTATGATTAAAAACACCATTCAAAGAAATATATAAATAACATTAAAACCAAATGACAGAGTAAAAATATTGTTATAATTTATAAAATACAGGAACATATTTTAAAAGTTCATCTTGCTAGCAATTGGGGGAAAAATGTACTACTTAAAAAAAAGGCTCCATTTTCCCTGATTAAATTAAACTAGCATAGATGTGTTGAAGTCGGTATTTTGGAACACTGCTGTGGCACTAGAAATTAATCTTTTTAGAAAATAGTTTAGTAATATGGACCAAGAATTTAACTCATATTATGTAAGAAATGTTTGACTAGTAATTTCACTTCAAGGTACTGATCCTAATAAAATAACAGAAAAATGAAAAACTGTTTGAACACACATTAATCAAAGCATTAGTCATAATAGCAAAAAGCTTTTCTCTACATCTTAAATTTTTCTATAATGATGTTAAAACACTTTTATAAAAACCAATTTCAAAAAAATGCTATTAAGTATTTGATTCAGTTATTATTTTCTAGGCTATCAGCTATGTTTCACTGAAAAAAAGGTCATTTTGCTACATACTCAGCTCTTAATTTACATAAAACAGGGAGAAAGAAATTATTCTGATGAAAATCATTCATTCAATATAGCTAATTTTAGCATGTACCTTGGGTTAGTATAAATCTAGTCCAATATTACAACTCATCTAAATCTAAGGTATAAAAAAAAATCTAATGATTACTACTTTAAGCCACTATTATGAAGATGAGCTATATACTGTTTCTAATGCAAAAATATTGTATTTTTTAACAAAAATACTGTAGATGATTTAAAAAGTCAATTATAGAATACTCAAAATAGTGTATTTCTTGTTTATTTACATCTGTAGCCTATTTATTTCTATAAGCTATCTATGACCAAAGGGAAAAAAATTGAAATTCAGATTAAACAAAATTAAGCTGTAGAGGTTTTTTTTCCTTGTATAAGTAGTGGCTATAGTGAGAGAAAAAGGAAAAAGATTTCCAAACATAATAATTTAAGATTTAAGTATTCTAAATGTAATTAATAATGTTCATGATAATGTTTCCAATCCCAATGTCTCTTCATAATCATCCTTATATTTTACTATGCAACATGTTATTTGTAGGCAGAAATAGAGAGCTTTTAAAGAGAAGGAAAAGAAAAAGAAAATATGTTATTTGTCAGGATTAGTATTTGGGAAACAATGTAAAATCAAGCTCTCAAATATACTATGCAATTAATTGTTTTTTAATTTGGTAAAAGCTCCAAAAACAACAACAAAAAAATAAAAGTACATTTTAATTGTATGATTCAAAACATCTGTATTTTTCCCTATTAAAAATATGCCACACTCTTAAGTATTTTCCCTATTACAAATATGCCATACACTTAAGCTATTATACCTAAAAAGATTAGTAAAGGTATTACTAATTTAAAGGAAGGTCAGGTGAAGGAGAGCATGCTGACTAAATTCAGAGCATGAAACTCCACACTTCTAATAGAGGCTCACAAATTCAATCCATAATCAATGATATTTAATTGACATAACATTAGAAGTAACATATTTTCTATATGTAACTAGTCTTATATTTGATGAGTTGATATAAATACAGAAATTTAGTTTTCCTTTCTTTCTGGAATGTTAGTTTTGTGCCTGTATATAAAATGAAAATTTGAAACCAAACACCTAAATATTCAACTTTTTCTTTACCTGAAGAATCACCTCTTCTATTTGGCCACCCTGAAGTTGGTCTTCTAATTTTTTAACATCTGGTTCCTATCAATTCAGGAAAAAAATGGGAAAAAACATTTTAAATGTACAACATCTGAATGTTTCAATATTCTATATTTTAAAAATCCATATATAAAAAAGTACTGATAACAATTTTTCTTTCATCATATTCTTATGAAGTTTTTACTAAATATTTGGTATAAATTCATTTCATCTGATATTTTATTACTTTTCTGTCTTAATATTACAAGTGTTAAATGTTCATTGACATGTTTATTAAAGATGTCTAATTCAGTCTTTCTAAAGCACAGATTTTATAATATCACTTCTTTTTTCTTTGTATTTTTTATTTCCTCTGAGAGCATTAGCATTAAAAATGCTACCCTATGACCCACTCCTACATATATATCAAACAGAAATACACAATACATTAAATAAAGGATAAGTTCACGAATGTTCACAGCAGCACAAATTATACCCCAAACTGGAAACAACCCAAATGACCATCTACAATAAAGTAGATCAAAAAAGCATGGTTATTTAGATATAGCAGAATACTATAAAGCAATGAGAATAAATGAATTATTATTATATGCAATGAATGATTCTCTCAAACATAATATTAAGCAAAAGAAGCCAGACACAAAAGAGTACATACTAAAGATTCAATTTATATAAAGTTCAAAAACAGGCAAAATGAATTTATAGTGCTAGAAGTCAGGCTAGTAGTTACCTTTATAAGGAAAGTAAATTGGAAGGGAATAAACAAGGGTTTTGGTGTTCTAGAAATGTCCTTTTTTCCCCTGTACATTTTTAATGTATATTATTCTTTAATAAAACATTTTTTTAAATGAAATGCTAATAAATATAGTACCTAGAACATTTAATGACATCTTTATTTTCTTGTAGACTGAGCTTTTTGAGAGCCAGAAACTATACTCTAAGGCTTTGTCATTACCAGGGTGTTTTGGGTTTTTTTGGCCCATAAATGGAATGAAAAGAGGGAGAAAAAAACACAGTTTTATTGTTGTTTTCACAAGAATTGTCATGCTCCTGCCTTAGAGCTTCTGCTGGATAGCGCAAGATATCTCCATGGCTTATTTTTTCACTACCTTCCAAATCTTTGCTCAAATATCACCTTCTTATGAGGACTACTGATAATTTATATTGTAGTAAGCTGAATAATGCCCCACAAGACATACATGTATTAATTTCTGGAACCTGTGAATGTTACCTTATATGGCAAAGACTTTGCAGATATGATTAGTTAAGGATCTTGACATGGGGCGATTTTCCTGGATTAGCTGTGTGAGCCCTAAATGCAATTTTAAGTGTCCTTATAAGAGAGAGGCAAAGGAAAATTACACACAGAAAAGGAAAAGGTAATGCGATCATAGAGCACAGAGGCAGAAAATGGAGTGATGAGACCACAAGCCAAGGAATACCAAAAGCCACCAAAAACTGAAAGAGTCAAGGAATGGATTCTATCCCATAGCCTCCAGGAGGAGCACGGCACTGATGACACCTTTTGGGTTCCTGATACTGATTTCCAAATTTTGGCCTACTAAGAGAATAAATTTCTACTGTTTTAAGCCACTAAAAGTTTATGGGAGTTTGTTACAGCAGCCGCAGTAAACTAATACATGTTTTAATATCCCCCATCCCCACTGTGGCACACATCATTATTCCTTGTTTTATTTTTCTTCACTGCACTATCTTCTAACATACTATGCACTTCTTTATTTACTTACTTTTTTATTTTTTTGCTTTTGCCACCCTCACTCACATGTAATCTCCAAGAGGGCAAGGATTTTTATCTGTTTTGTTCATTGCCAGCTAGGCACAAGCTTCCATGCCTAGAACTAACATGGCCTGCAACAGTCATTCAATAAATGTTTCTTGTGGAAACAACCCAAGTGCCCATCAATGTATGAGTGGATTAATAAAATGTGGTATATGTATACCATGGAGTTCTACTCAGCCACAAAATTCAAAGGTGATCTAGCACCTCTTATATTATCTTCAATAGACTTTGAGCCCATTCTTTAAGTGAGTTATCACGAGAATGGAAAAACAAACACCGCGTGTATTCCCCATGAAATTGGTACTAACTGATCAACACTAAGATATTCACATGTTAGTAATATTCACTGTGTGCGGGGAAAATGGAGGGAGTAGGGGTGGGTAAACTCACAACTAATGGAGAGGGAGTGCACTGTATGGGGGACGGGCATGCTTCTAGTCCTGGCTTGGGTGAGGCAAAGGCATTACATGTAACAAAAATGTTTGTGTCCCTATAATATTCTGAAATTAAAAAAACTATCATTAAAGAAAATAATGCATATATTAATAAAGATATATCCACCTACTCATTTATCCCTTCAAACATATTTATTTAATGCTGACTGTTGTCCTAGGTGTTTGTGAATATTTATGAATGCAAAGATAAATAATATTTTAAAAATCCCCTCAAAAGGCTGAGAGAGAAAACATATAAGATATATTTAATATATATTTAATATAGCTTTTGCATTTAAAAATTGTTTTAACAAACGATTAACTTTTTAAAACAAAACAATAGCGATGCATTTAAGGATTTACAAAATGTAAAGAATTTAAATGTCTGAAAAAAATAGCACAAAGAATGGTAGAGGAGAAATGGAAGTATATGGCTGTAAAGTTTTTACACTATACATGAGTGATATAATATATGAAAGTTGACTGTAATAAGATAAAGAAATATATGGTAAACCCTAGGGCAATCACTTACAAAATAAAATAAAGAAATATAGGTAATAATCCAAAAAAATATGATTTGGAATAACAAAAATACTCAAAAAATTAAAAGAAGTCAGTAAAAACAGAAAAATGAACAAATAACAGATGGGACAGATAGAAACAAATAACAATATTTGAGATTTAAATGCCACCATAATGATAACTAAATTAAGCATAAATGGCCTGAACACTTCAAATAAGAGTCATTGTCAGATTTGAAAAATAAAAACTGAGACAAAACTATACACTGTATTAGAGAAAATCAATTTAAATATAATGACAGATATGAATTGAAAGCTTAAAAAAATATATACTATAAAAACACTACTCAAAAGAAAGATAAGGTGGTTGTATTAGTTTCCTAAGGCTAAAGCAAGGAATTACCACAGCCTTTGTGGCTTAAAACAACATAAATTTATTCTTCCACAGTTAAAGAAGCCAGAAATCCAAAATCAAATTACTGTAAGGATTGGTTTATTTTAGAGTTTCTAAGGAATGGACTATCCCCGCCTTTTCTCCTAGCCTCTTGTATTTTCCAACAATCCCAGCATCCACTGGTTTGTGGATTCATTATTACAACCTTTGCCCCCATCTTCATTTTGCTTTCTTTTCTGTGTGTTTGTGTTCTCTCATCTTCTTATAAAGACATCAGTCATTGGATTACCCTAAGCCATTATGCTCTTATCTCAGTTCTGAACTAATTGTATCCGAAAAGACCCTATTTCCAAATAGGATCACATTCTGAGGTTCAAGGTAGACAAAAATAGGGGACACTATTAAACCCACTACAATAGCTATGTAATAATATCAGATAATATAAA
>CAUYSK010099580.1:0-38948 GCA_963575035.1 Avahi laniger
ACATGCCTATAGTCCCAGCTACTCGGGAGGCTGAGGCAGGAGGATCACTTGAGCCCAGGAGTTTGAGGTTGCTATGAGCTAGGATGACGCCACGGCACTCTAGCCCAGGCAACACAGTGAGACTCTGTCTCAAAAAAAAAAAAAAAAAAAAAATCCACAGGATTACAAAGCAACTATATGTAAATACGGTTATCAAAATATTACAAAGCCAAACTGTGATATGGCAATACCCATGCTTCTTTATTAACACACTAAACAACAAGATTGGGTGGTGCATCAGTGACATTATTATGATTATAATTCCAAAGCAGTGATGAGTGTAAATGATAATCCAACATCTCTGCAACAAATGTAACAGGACATGGAAAATCCGTGATTCCTAATGGTGACAAAGTCACAAGTTTTGCTGACACTACTGCAGTTTGTTGCCTATACTCGTAATGGAAAGAATTGCTACATTCCAATTAGATGTTAGCAACATTTTTTAAGGGGTATTTTTTTCCCATCCAGTTCCCTGACCCCAGGTTATGAATCCCTGCTAGAGTTAGACTTGGGTTTCAACCTCTGCCCTACAGCTTCCTGTGTGGGTACAGTTTGGGTAAATTGCTTTTCTTCCCTGAGCCTCGGTTTCCTCATCTGTAAAATGGGTGTAAGATAAAATAAGCTCCTAGGTTTCCAGGACGAGTAACTGTGATAGATTAAATTCAGCACATGTTTACTGAGAACTTTTTATGTGTGTGGGGCTGTTTTAGGTGCCGGGACACTGAACGGAATGAGAAAGGCAAAATCCCTGCCCTTGTGGCATTTATGATGCAGGAGCAGAGACAATGGAAAGAGGAGAATAAATAAACATGGTTTCGGACAGTAATAAGGACTATGAAGAAAATAGAACAGCTGATATGAAAGAGAACAAATGCCTGGTGCAGGTAACATTAGATTGGGTAATTAGGGACTAACACAGAGCCAGGTTAACTATGCTAATGAGTAAGATGAGAGAGTGTGTTTGCGGTATTGGCACAGAGCCTGGCCCGCGGTGCGTGTTCAGTTTGTCTTGGCTGTGGTGGTGATGGTGTTGCTGCCTCTCTCTTTAGGATGGCAGTCCCCTGGGGGCACAGCCACAGCTTACGGTGGCCGATGCTGGCTCCGTGGCTCTGCCCACTGTATTCGGGGCTGGCCGAGGGTCGGGCAATAGAAGCTGGGTGGGAGAACTCCGCAGCCCCGTCAGAGCCGCATCTGAGGGAAGCAGAGCTGATTAAAGGAAGATAAAGTCTTCTCTCTGCTGTGTCTTGTGGGGAGAGCTAAGCGATCAATAGATCTCACAGATCAGTGGAGGATGCTTGGAATCTGGCAGCACGGGGCTTTTTAATTAAACCTATAACTGCAAGAAAAGGTAACTGCTTTCTTTCTGCAGCTTGTGTTTCTGTCTGTCTGCCAGAAACTGAACAAATCAATGCACTTCCAGAGGTGGTGAGGTTCTTGACAAGGTGGCCTCTGGTTTTGGGATGGCCAGACCCTGCTGGGATGAACTCTTGGAGGGTGTTAGGTACCAATTCTGGAGGGTCAGGTGTTGCCTTTGACACTGAAACACTCATAGCAGGTGTGATTATCAACAGCAGTTCGTGAGAAGGTGAGGGCACTTCCCAGACAGCAGTGGTTTGGCTCCCAGGTTTTGTGCCAGGCTGGGTCCTCCCAAGAGCTCCACATTCCTTAAAAAACTATGAACTAGAGCTCTGCTGCTTAAGGTGTGGTCCACGCACCGGCAGCATCAGCATCTACTGGGAGCATGTCAGAAATGCAGAATCTCAGGCCCCGCCCCAGACCCACTCTGTTAGAATCCGCATTTTAACCAGATCCCCAGGAAACTCACATGCACACTGATATGTGAGAAGCACCAAAATGGAACATACATATGAGACTTAGGAGACAAAGCAGCCAGTTGCAAATGTGCAGATCTTATTTAAATCCTGAAGAAAAACAACATAAAATCTATTTATGAGACAATTAGAAATGTGAACATTTACTGGATATTTGCTGACAGTAAGGAATGATTCATTTCCTAGGTGGTAGGGTGGTTTTATTTAAAAAAGAGCCCGGATCTTTTAGAGTCACACATGGAAATGCTAACAGATGAAATGGGTCCATGCGGGGCCTTTGTTTCAGAATACTGGTGGAGCTGGAGCCTGGGGGTGTGGAGAGGCAGGGCTGGCTGGGCGTCGATGGTTTGGGGACTGGGTCACAGCTCATGGAGATGCATTATAGCGGTTTGTTTACTTGATGTAAGTTTTAAATTCTCCATAATTAAAAGTTAAGACTATGATGTATAATATTCATACAGAAAAATGCATAAAACATGAAGGTGCTGTTAAAGAATAATTATTCAAGTGGACACCCATGGATCTGTTACCAGGTCATTACCTGTCCCTGCCCCCTGCTAAGACCCTATCCCCAAAGTCACCTCTTCCTTCCCACCTTCCGGGCAGTTCTCACTCCTGGTTGCCCACGGGGCCACCTGGGAAAACTTTACAAAGCAATGATGTGGATTCCCTTCCAGCCCAATTAAAAAGATGGCATTGCTAGTATTGTAAATCATGGAACACAAAAACACCCCTGCACACGACAGTGTGCTGGCTCCAGTGTTTGCTTCTTTCTTGATCACCTGGGGTGGCGGTTAACTTGTTTTATGAGCTCGCTTTGCAGAACTGGAAAAATACTGAACAAACAGAAGAGGGAATGTAGCCCCTCAGCATCTCTTAGAGCCCCCCTCTTCAGCATCTGCCTGACCACATTCCAAGAAGTCAGATAAGACCAACCTTTTCTTGAGCCTTAAAGAGCCCTAAGTGGACAGCAGGGGTGTGAGCCTCCTGCCCCTCAAGTTCCCACCAGACCATATTCCAAGGACTCTGATAAGACAGACACAGAGAAGAGGGGGAAAAATAGAAACATAGACACACAGCCGATTCTGTTATCAACTTGCAGCATTACCCCTTTTTTTACTCTTCATAATTCCCTATAAAAGGCCCCAGCCTCTTTCGCTTGGGGCTGGCATTTCCCTCTTCTTCCTTTTGGGTGCCACACCATCTTTCTTTTCCTTTCTCTCTCAGACAGTAAACTTTTTCTTCATTATATCCTACTCATTCTGTGAGAAATCTTTCTCTACCCACACCGTGAGCCCCTTGTGAGCTTCCCACTCTTAAATCATCCTTTCATCAACGAAAACAGAAGCCCTGGGAGTGGGCCCAGGTGATTCTAACATACCGTCTCCGCTGAGAATCAGCGAGCCTTCCTGCCTTTTCGGGTGACGACGTCTTTGTGTTTGGCTTTCTCCATGAACGTACTGCTCATTGCATCCGCCGACAGGCCGTTTCACTGTTTGTTTCTCATCAAGGGACTGAGTTGCTGGGTTGCTTCGTAAACATAGGTTACATCTGGCAGTGGCCGTTGCAACCCATTTTTGAAAATAATGACAGTAGTTACCAGTTCCTGAGTGCTTCCCATCTCTCTGGCACTGTGCTAGGTACTTTATTTTTTATTTTTTTAATTTTTTTTTTGAGACAGAGTCTCACTCTGTTGCCCGGGCTAGAGTGCCATGGCGTCAGCCTAGCTCACAGCAACCTCAAAATCCTGGGCTCAAGCGATCCTCCTGCTTCAGCCTCCTGAGTAGCTGGGACTACCAGCATGCGCCACCATGCCCGCTAATATTTTTCTGTATATTTTTAGTTGTCCAGCTAATTTCTTTCTATTTTTAGTAGAGATGGGGTCTCGCTCTTGCTCAGGCTGGTCTCGAACTCTTGAGCTCAAACGATTCTCCCGCCTCAGCCTCCCAGAGTGCTAGGATTACACGTGTAGGTACTTTATTTTATTTATTCCCTGCAACACTTGCGGAGTCAGCATCCCTATCCCCATTTTATTGATGTAGAAACGCAGGCTCAGAGGGACGATGCGGCTTGCCTACGGTCACCCAGTTTAGAAAGTGCCGAGTGGGGATTTGGGCCCAGAGCTATCTGACTCGATGCTCTTAGCCGTCATTTCGTGCTGCTCATTTGGAATCTTGAGAGAAGAGTTTAGGGCCATTCGGTCACCCATAAAGAGCAGGAAGTGAACGTTGAGAGGTTGTTACCGCTTGCGCTGTGCACCTCTGAGCTGAGTTTCCTTGTATGTCGAATGGGGACGGCGTGTTTTGTCTTCTCCCGCTGACAACCTCTTACTCATCTTTCAAAGGTGCGTCAGTTGTCACAGGGTGGGGAGGCAGGAAAGCTCCTCTGCATTTCAAGCGACCTGCTGGCCGAAGCTGAATTAGTCATGCTCTCCTCTAACCGCACACGGCACCTATCCGGGTCTCTGAGAGCCGTTGGCACAGGCCCTGCCCTCGCGATGCGAGACACCCACGCTTATAAGGACAGGTACAATTTTGTAATGATTTCTCTGTCCGTAGGGCCCAGCCAAGGGCGGTGCATGGCGGGGGGCCCCTGAATGTCTGTATCTTGAATGGAAGGATGAGGTCCTGCTCAAACACCAAAACTTTGGTCAGAGCCTATGACAGAAAGATACAAGACCCTGTGGACAGAGCTATATCATACACAGGCACAGGATGGTGGTCAGGAACCTGGTCCCTGAATTCAGACTGCCTGGGTTCAAGTCCCAGCTCTGCCACTTATGAGCTGAATGACTTTGGGCAAGTTATCTCACTTCTCTGGGCCTCCTTTTTGTCATCTGAAAAGGGGTCACCTCACTGCCTTGTCGTAGGGATTGAATGGGTTTGCATTTGAAAGTACTTTGACTGTACCTGGTAGTGCCGCGTGGAGCCGAGGACAAAATGAAAAGTTAGCAATTCTGATGCTGTCTTTATTTACAACTTTAATATTTTGTTTATCATGGATATTTTTGCACTAATTTTGATTTTTAAAAATATTCCATCAAAATATTATTTATCTTGATGTTTGGGTGTTTGGTGCCCCCTTAAGTTTTGCTCATAAGGGGAATCCTTCCCTCGCCTCCCTCTTATCCTGGCCCTGGCACCCGGGAAGCAACAACCAGTTCTCATTGGTCTGGAGGGAGCCCAGCATCGTTATGTATTTATAATTTAAAAGATATATATATATTAAGCAATACTTGTACAGAACCTAAGCCCTGGGTACTGGAGATGGAGCTGGGAGTGAGACATTCCCAGCCATGGTTCTTGCCCCCAAGACATTGACAGATCACAGATATTGAGCACTTACTGTATGCCAGGCATGGCTCAGGTGATGCTTTCACTAATCCTTACAGGGACCTCTCAAGAGGCAATCGTTACATTCGTTTTACAGATGAAGAGCTTAACGTAGAGCAGTTGAGCAGCTTGCCCAGAGTCCTGAAGGTAAGACCGGTTCAGGATGTGAACCCCGTCCTTTAGACTCCAGGCTCCAAACTCTTTCCGCCATCGATTGCTGGGCGAGGCAAGAGCTCTGTCCTCACCTTCTGTAAGAACAAACTTGGATGCCGAAGAAATCAGCTGGATTCTTCTGGGAGTCCCATTGCTGGGTTTCTCTGATTATTCATGTCTCAGGAAACTCCAGTCTAGATGTGGAGGGGGCGTGGGAGGCAGCCCTCCCCTTTTCAGAGTGGGTCTGTGCAGCCATCTGCCGTCTCCCATCCCTGTAGGGAAAACACCGTGTTGAAAAATCTCTAAGACAAGGCTTTGGCAGCGTCTGAACAGACTGGAGAAGCAGCTCCAGGATCTTCTAGAAAAGGGGAAAGGGGAGGAAAGGGCAAGCGGCACAGAGAGGAAGGAAGAAGGAAGCGAGGGGGAGGGAAGGAGAGAGGGGAAGCGAAGGAAGAGCCAGCAGACGGCCTCCTCCTGGCGATGTCTTCGAAGGTACCTGCAATGCTAGCTGGATTTTCCCAAAGGGTTTCTGTAGACAGCCATCCTCCCAGCCCCAGCAGGGAAATGGGCTTCTTCCATCAGCCATCAGCCAGAGACCAGGCCAGGTGGCGGTGATAACACTCACCTCGAAGGCTAGTTGCAAAGTTCCAAAGAAATCAAATACCTGAAGTTCAGGGCTGGCATGCAGTGGGTATTCAAAAAATGTCAGTTCAGTTCTGTTCTTTCTAACAAAGGGTTCCTGCCTTGGAAAGAGAATAAGTTGCCCTATGATAACACTAGCTACAATTTTTAAAGTGTTTACTGTGTACCAGTTACTTTTCACCCAAGACTTCATTGAATCCACAAAAATAGCTATGATCGTCACAGCCTATTTTGTAGCCAACGGAAGGAGATTCGCAGCACTGAGTTTATGTGCACAAGGTCACATAGCCTATAGGTGTTCGCACCGAGGAGCTGCATGGTCCGATATGGTGACTCTTAGCCACTTGTGGCTACTGAGCACTTGAAATGTGCCAAGTGTGAAAAGGGAGTGAATTTTACATTTTGTTGAACTTGAACTTATTGATATGATATTTGAGTAAAGACCTGGGGGGAGTGGGAGGGAATCATGCAGATACTTGGGGAAAGAGCCTTCTAGGCAGAGGAAACAGCATGTGCAAAGGCCCTGAGCTGAGAGCATGGCTGGTGTGGTTGAGGATCAGTAGGGAAGCCCGAATGGCTGTGTCAGAGAGATCCAGAGGCAGAACAGTGGGATCTGAGGTCAAAGAGGTCAAGTGGGTGGGGGTGAGGGACAGGCCCTGGAGGGCCTTGTAGATGATTTTAAGATAAATGCCTTCCACTGAGTGAGATGGGAAATGTTTGGAGGGTTTCTCTAAGCATGTGTTCAATGACTGACTATGAAAAAATCTAAAAGTGACAAGCGAAAAGAGAAATGCAAAATGTAGTATAAACACGTAAAAAGGGAATGAAGAAATACAAAAGGGACACAATTGAATGGAGGGATCAGAAAATGCCAAGAATTAACCCTTCAATGCATCAAGGGGAAGGGCTTATATCTTTATTTTACAAAGAACTCAAACGAATCCCTAAGACAAGTCTTGAATCTGGGTAGAAAAACAAGCAAAGGAGTGCGAACAGTCAACTCACTAAAGAGGAAATGCGATTATTAACAGCTAAGCACATGGGGAAATGTTCAGCCTAACTAGTAATCAAAGAAATGCAAATTAAAACAACAAGCAGCTACATTTTCACCTAGTAAAGGTTTAAAAATATGAGAATCCTGGCTTTGGCCAGGACAGAGTGAGGGGGTGCAAGAGCCCTGGCAGTGGGAATTGGAGGCCTGACCCTTTTGGGAAACAGTTTGACACTAGGGAGCAAAACCTTAAACATGGGCATCCTCCTTGGCCCAATAAATCCATTTTTGGCTATCTAGCCCAAGGAAATAATTCTAAATCTAGAAAGAGCTTTATGCATAGCAGCCAAACAGTAGAAATAACTAGACTATAAGCAATAGGTTAAATAGGCTGTGGGGACCATTCTTTTGATATCTTGTCGATAATAGGAATTAAGTGCCAGTTATGTGCCAGGAGCACAACTGTGAACAGAACATCCCAATCTCCCTGCCCTCGTGGGGCTCCCGTCGGAGTGAGAGAGAGAGAACAGATAAGCAAAGATAGGAAGATGGAATGTGATGACCAAGGACCCAGCAGGGTGATGTGTTAGACAGTGGTGGGGGTGTACAACTGTCCCAGTTTGCTGGGGGCTTTCGGTTTTAAAACTGGGGCAGTCCTGGGCAAACTGGGATGAGTTAGTCACAGTAAGAGGGGCAGACTTTTGATGGGGATGGTCAGAGACGGCTTCTCAGAGGAGGTGTCATTTGATTAGTTTGTTAGTCATTTGTTCATTTGAACAAAACAAGGGAGTGAACTATGGGAATCTTGGAAGAGTAGCTTTCTGGGCACAGAGAATAGTATGTGCAAAGGCCCTGAGGCAGGAGTGTTCTTGGGGCAATTTGAGGGACTTAAAGAAGGCCAGAGCATCTAGCACCCAGCACCAGGAGGAGAGTAGTAAGATGTAGGTTTCAGAGGGGGAGGTAGGGCCTAGCTCCTGATGCTTGCAGGAAAAGGAAGAAGTTTGGATTTTATCCTAAACCCAGTGGAAGCCTGTGGAGGATTGAGCAGGGAAGCAATGGTTTTAGAAAGACCACTCTGGCTGTTATGTAGAGAAGTGAGTGTTGGTGGGTGCAGGGTAGGGGCAGAATGGAATCAGGAATGAGACTTGCGAAGAGGCTGTTGTAATCCAGGATAGACTCTAGTTCTCAAATTCAAGGTGCACTAGAACCACCTGCAGGGTTGTTAAACAGCCTCCTGGCCCTGCCCCTGGAGTCTGCATTTCTAACAGACTCCTGGGTGATGCTGACCTGCTGGGTCCTGGTCCACACTTTGAGTCGCCAAGAGCTGGCAGGGAGATAACGGTGACTCGGGCTGGGTGGTATCGATGCCGAAGTTAAGAAGAGGTCTTGTCAGGGATGCATTTTGATGTGAAGCTATCAATCCCATTTCAGGTCTCTTTTAACTGGGTTACACCAAGGAGAAGATCTCAACTTGATACCAGTATGCTTCTCAGGGATCAGAAAATGCCAAGAATTAAGCCTTTCATGCATGAAGGGAAAGGGCTAATATCTTTATTTTACAAAGAACTCAAACGAATCACTAAGGCAAGTCTTGAATCTGGGTAGAAAAACAAGCAAAGGGATGTGAACAGTCAACTCAACTGGCTAAAGAGGAAATGCATTAGCTCAGCACATGGGGAGCACTTTTCTCCCCCCTCCTAGCCGCCTTTATTTTAGCAAGCAGAGAGCAGGCCTCAAGGCACAGAGCGTTCAGCAGAGAACTCTAGCTACAATTTCATTTTTTTGGGAAGACTTCATTGTATTTTTTTTTTGCAGTTGCCTACAATTTATGACAAATCATATTAGTTTTCCATTTACAGAAGTGTTACAAAGCTTCCACTTTCAATAAATGCATTTAATTTTTAAAAGGTGAGTTGCTTGCAAATAAATCTATGAAGTAAATAATAGTACAAGTGAAACTCAGGGCACAACTTGGTTCTTGAGTGGTTGGGGTTTGGAAGATGCCATCCTAAGCTTTGACTTCCTTGGGTCCTTTGAGCTCAGCACTTGACATCATTGGGTCCTTCATAAACCCAAGAGGCCCCTATCATCTCTCAGCCACAGTCTAATAGCCCACTATATTCCATCATCTCCCTTCTTCTGATGTTCATGCCTTTATTTATTCAACCCACATTCACTGAGCACCTACTAGGTTCTGGGTCAAAGTTTCAGTGTCAGTTCACAGCATGACCTAGGGAAGATTTTTTTTTTTTTTCAGACAGAGTCACTCTGTCACTTTGTCACCTTGGCTGGAGTCAGTGGCATCATCATAGCTCACTGCAGCCTCAACCTCCTTGGCTCAAGCAATCCTCCTGCCTCAACCTTGTGAGTAGCTGGGACTACAGGTGTGCCGCACCGCGCCTGGGTAATCTTTTCTATTTTTGTAGAGATGAGGTCTCTCTCTTGCTCAGGTTGGTCTTGAACTCTTGACCTCAAGTGATCCTCCTGCCTCGGCCTCCCAGAGTGCTAGGATTATAGGCGTGAACCACCATGCCTGGCCCTGGGGAAGATAAGTGATAATGGTTCCTGGAAAGAAGCTTCTCAACAATTTACTAAGCAAAAAATACATACATACATACATACATACAGATGTCTATGAGATTGTCCCACTCTTGTGCTTGCTTGTGAATGTGCTTCCTTGAGAGAAGAGAAAGAAACAGTTGGGATTGGCATGCTGGGATCCCACCCTTGGTGTACCCAAAGCAGGTATTTTTTTTTTTTTTTTTTTTGTTGAGACATTCTCACTGTGTTGCCTGGGCTAGAGTGCCGTGGCGTCATCCTAGCTCACAGCAACCTCAGACTCCTGGCCTCAAGCAATCCTTCTGCCTCAGCCTCCTGAGTAGCTGGGACTACAGGCATGTGCCACCATGCCCGGCTAATTTTTTCTATATATTTTTAGTTGTCCAATTAATTCCTTTCTATTTTTAGTAGAGATGGGGTCTCACTCTTGCTCAGGCTGGTTTCGAACTCCTGAGCTCAAACGATCCTCCCGCTTCGGCCTCCCAGAGAGCTAGAATTACAGGCATGAGCCACCACACCCGGCCCCCAAAGCAGGTATTGCTCAGGTGAATCTTACCTGTCACGTGCGTCCTACTGGGGAAAAGAAAGGCTGAGAGCTGGTATAGGTCATGGGGCATCTCCAGAGGATTTTAAATAGAAACTGCAAGATCAGGCTTGGGTGTTAGAATCTATTCCGGCAGCTGTGAGAATGGGCTGGGACGGTGGTTAGGAAATATTTTTGGCAAGCCGTGTAAACTTTTGGGGCCTAAGTAGCGTGGGTGGCGTGACTGCCTGTAAAGAGAGATTTACTCCGGCCGGAGAAGCAAAAGAATGACGTTCAGTACAGCCCCACAACCAAAGTGGTAAGGAAGCTTCCACCAAGCTGCTGTGCCACGGGGCTGCTTCTCACGAGGGCAACTCTGCGCAACCTGTGCTCAAAGGACTTGCGGCAGAGATTTCGTTGCAAGGATTAATACGGTGGAATTCCCTCAATTCACAAGGGTAAAATTGAACATGCAAATGCTTTTAAAAAGTGAATAGCTGACCAGGCACGGTAGCTCACGCCTATCATCCCAGCACTTTGGGAGGCCGAGGCGGGAGGATTACTTGAGACCAGGGTTTCGAGGCTGCAGTGAGGTCTGATTGCACCCCGCACTTCAGCCTGGGCGACAGAGTGAGACCCTATCTCTTAAGTGAAAAAAAAAAAGATTAAATGGTATGATGGTAGACATGCAAGTACTTCACGGGTTACTCATCCTGCTTGCTACTGCATCTCTGTGGGGTAGGCTGGGTGCACCTCCAGACTCCCAGTCAAGTGCTCTCTCTTATTGTTCATGGACTTGTGCTTCCCCACAGCCCTGGGGGAGGGGTGTCTCTCCTGCAGGGCTATGGGGAGAAGAGCATCATGGACATGTGCCCCTCGCCAGTCACCTGTGTTTCCTTTCTTGGGCTCTGGGCAGCCAATGCTCTTTCCTGGTCACCATGGGGACCACTTGGAATATAGGCACGTCATGTCTGGTTTGGGGACCCGAAAGTCTCCCTCTTGCCCTTGGCTCACTCTTGGGTCCAGACGGCAATTTCCAGCTACTCTGGACCAAGGGGTTTGAGAAAATAAGAGCCCAAGGGCAAGAATGGTGCGAGGTAGTGGTTCAGAGTTCTGGCTCGTGGACTCGGTTCAAACTCTGGTTCTGTCACTTGCTAGTTGTGTGACCTTAGGAAAGCCCCTCGTGTCAGCCTGGGTCCTCTGAGAAGCAGACATTGCTCTGAGACTCAGCGTGCGAGGATGTCGTCGGGGGAACACCTGTGCGAAAGGACACCTGTCCTGGTGAAGGAGCGGAGAGGAGCTTGGGTGGGAGTGTCCATGCTGTGCAGTCGAAAGAAGGTTGGGGCGTCCAAGGTCAGCTTTCTGTGCTTTCTAGGAATGAGCCCGCCTTGGTTTCCCTGATGCACTCCACCACCGACGGGGCGTGACGGATTTTAAATCTAGCTGGGGCCCTCGCTCACATGTGCTCCTTGTGGCAGGAAGTCTGCCAGGTGCACTGTCGCGGTTGCTGCGACGCTTAACCTCTCATGGGACGGTTGCTACGACCAAGTGAGACAAGGCGAGTGAAGCAGTTTGTACAAGATGTGGCACAGGGCCTGTGGGGAGACAGGGAGGAACAGGTGGAGCGCGGAGGCTCTCAAGGCAGGGAGAGTACACACTCTTCTGTATGATGCTACAATGGTAGATACACATAGTTATGCATTTATTGAATGTGCAATGAAGAACGTCCAACACCGAAAGTAAACCCTAACATAAACTACGGACTTTGGGTGATAATTGTGCATCAAAGTAGGTTCATTGATTGTAACAAACGTACCACTCTGGCATGAGATGTGAGTGGTGGGAGAGGTTGTACGTGTGTATATGTGTGTGTGGCGGGGGACATATGAGAACTTTGTTTTCCACTCAATTTTGCTGTGAACCTAAAACCGTTCTAAAGAATACATTTTACTAATTAAAAATTAAAAAAAAGGTCTAGCATACAGTAAGCACTCAACCCATTTTAACTATTATGATTACCCAAATACTCTTTTGAGGCCAGCAAGAAAGTTCCCTTCTCCTTTTGTGACCAACCGTTCCTTGTATCAGAGGCTGCTAATTCAGATTCCCTGTAAATGAGCGAAGTGGGCCAAGTGGAAGGCATTAGGGAGTGGTGGGGACTGTGGTAAATTAGAGAGCACCTGCCCCATCTAAAACATTTTGAAAAAGAAAAACCTGATCCAGCCAAAGCAAACACATTTGTGGACTGAATTGGGTCTACGGCTGTCCAATGTGAACCCCCTGTCTCATGCGCACGGTGTTGTCTGTAGTAATTCCTGATAGTCTGGATTCGAGCAAGCCAGAAAGTCAATAATTAAATTTGTTCTTAATTAAAAAAACAAAACAAAAATAACTGGGTTGACTGCCCCCTTCATTGACACATTCGTGGCATATCTGACCAAATGGAGAGGCCTGACTGGTTGAGTTTTAGCTTTGTGTACAGCTTTGGTGTTGGCCTTTCTGAGAGGTTTTGACTGTGGATGTGGGGAGTTGGACGGCAAGGGCTGGGATCTTGGCTCTCCCACTTATCAGCTATAAGATTTTGGGCAAGTTACGAAACGTTTCTGTGACTCGGTTTCCCCATCTGTAAAATGGGGATGATAATGATACTCTCTTCATGGAGTTGCCATGAGGATTTAATACGTGGAAGGAACTTAGAACAGTGCCTGGGATATAGGGAGGCAAAATAAGTGTCGATATTATTCTAGGGTTGATAGAGGGGGAGAGAAGAAATTTGGGCTGCTGAAAGCCTTTCTGGCTTTTCCTTTTTAAAAAATTTTTATTCATTTATTTATTTTTAATTTTGTTTAAGTTGATGCATCATAGATGTACACAGTTTCAATGTACGTAAGATAATTTAATACAGTCATATAATTTGTAAAGATAAAATCAGTGTGCTTGGGACATCCATCACCTGGGCTATTTGCCTTTTCTTTATGCTAGAACCATACGAAACCCTCATGGCCTTTCTTCATTATTTTATTTCGCATAAGCCTGCAACTCAATGCTCGATGCAGCACCCAAACAGGAATGAGTTTCTTTCACCCCCGTGATATAAGCATATACAATAATTCCACTTACATAAGCTTCCCCATCTCCTTGTTAAGGCCACCCACACTCTGTTCCACTTCATGCCCTTAAAGAATTTTTCTCCCAGGGGGAAAAAGACACTTAACTCTACACTAATTATTGTTGTAAAGCAGGAACCAATGGGGTGAGCAGGCAGTGCTGGGAAAGGTGGATTTGGCGGCGCTCTTGATTTGGGGAAGTAAAGTCTTCAGTCTGGAAGCAGCGAGTCAGGCCTGGAGACCTCAGCGGAGCCAGAGGCAACTCATGGCCTCCCCCGATCCAGGCAGGCTCAGCCCACACTTCAGATGAAAGTGTCAGCGAGCCAGCGCTCTGCAGACAAATGCTGATCTGCAGTGTTCTTTATGTTTTTTTTTTTTTCAGTCTGAGCCACGTTCTACACGTGATGCATGCTCATTGTGGAAAATGTAGAAAGTAGAAGGGAACAAAATGAAAGTGTGAAAGTCAGAACTCATAAGTGATGAGTATACTTGAGCTAAAAGAAAGAAAATATATATATAAAGTCAGAAGTCACTCAGCTGAAAGTGTCAGAAATCAATCGCAAACTGGTTTTAGGTGATTCCAGAGAGTGTATTGGTCCAATAACAAGGATGTTCCAGGGGTGGATCAGGCATGGCTGTATCCAGGGATCCAACAATATTGGCAGACTGCCATCTTGCTTGCTCTCTCAGCCCATTTCTTCGATAGGTCTTCTCCAGATGGGGAAAAAAGTAGACACTGTCAATCCCAGTCTAATTGCTATCAACTAAACAACCTTACTAGAAAGGAAAAGTCTTTTCTCAGTGCTCAGGTAGAAAGGTCTCAGGGAGGGACTTGATTGGTTGGTTGTGTATCACTTGTGCATCCTTGAGCCAATCTCTGTGGCCTGTGGTTAGGAATGAGGTGCTCTGATTGATCAGATTAGTAAGCTGTTGGCCACGAGAGGTAGATTCAAGAAACATTCCACTGGAAATAGGTTTCCCACAGGAAGGGGGATCTGTTTCAGAAGAAAGAGGGTAAGGGGATGAATTGATGAAGACAGTGGGTGTCACTATATAAGAAGCAAATAAATTTTCAATACTTTCACCACCTGGAAATAATGACTGTTGACTTCTTAATATCCTTCCATGATTCATTTATTCATTCCCCTGTAGATGGACATTTAGGTTGTTTCTATTTTTCTGCTATTACAAACAGTGCTGCAATAAATGCTCCTGTACATTTCTCCTTGTGCAAACTGATGGAGCTTCTCCAGGTCTAGGGTATGTACTTAGGAGTGGAATTCCTGGGCCGCAGGAGCTACACATCTTCAACTTGACTCAATTTCACCAAATTGCTCTGCAGAGCAGCTGAACCAATTTACACTCTTACCCGCAGTACATGAAAATTCCTGTTTCTCCAACATTTGGTTTTGTCAGACTTTTCATCTTTGCCAGTTTGATGTGTGTGAAATGCAGGTTGTTGGCACCGCGTGTTCCACTCTGGAGAGCTGGAATCATATGTTTTGTTCGCTATGGTTTCCCCAGCACTTAGCACAATACCCGAAACATAGTAGATATTCAATATTTTTTGGTTGATTTATTAAGCAACTATTTTGTGGCTCCTCCGATGTCAAATTCTTTTACAGTGTGCCGGAGGAGCCATTCATTCTCCAGGGAGTCCTGCTTACATCTCACTCTTCTCACTTAAAAACCAGAAAATCTCTCAGGGACTAAACAGAGAGGACAGTTTTTGGCTTCCCTGTTTACCTTTTATTAGACCTGCAATTCTCAAAACTTACCTGTGCATCAGAACCACATGGAGGGCTGTTAAAACACAGATCGCTGCCCTCCTCGCCCTCCCTCCCCCCAAGAGTTTCTTGTTTAGGAGGTTCAAGGAGGGGGTCTAAGCATTTGCATTTCTAACAAGTTCCTGGCTGCTGCTGCTCTGGGAACCACACTTTGAGAACCACTGTATCCGATAAACATTCAGTCCAGGCATTTGGGATGTAACCTGTGTTGAATGCCCTTAAAGGGCCTAAATGCAAAACTTGAAATGCCATTTCCAAGTGGATAGTAGAGGAAAGAGTGTCACATCTAACTCCACTTAGCTGGAGCAGGGAAAGGAGAAGCCAGAATTCAGGTCCCTGTTCAGGACAGATGGCGGCCCTTACAGCGACCGATACAATCCAACAGGATGTATTGGGCATCACTGGATGTTTTCATCTACACACAAATCTTCCAGTGCTTTCAGATGGGCTCTTTTTTCTCCCATTGATACTTACTCCTGTGATTATCCTGATCTTCTCTCTCTCTTCCTCTGCCTCCACCTTCTCCATCATCATCATCAAATATTAAGTTAATTCAAATGTAGACTTGAGCACGTCCTGACACCATAATAAAGATAACTACCATTTATCAAGGGCTGGGTTACCAAGTACTTTTGCCAGTGCTCTCTCATTCCAGGGGATAGGTACCATTGCTACATCTATTTTGTGGATGACGTTTAGAGATGACGTAGCTAGCAACTAGCAAAGCTGAGGCTCAAACCCAGTTCACTCCAACTCCAATGTCTTGTTCTTTGCTGATACTATTCACCATATTTCTCTGATTCTTGAAGGAAAATACCCTTAAGTAGACATTGGTTAGTTATTTTTCCCTCGTTGCCTATGCAAACTCATCCTCCTAAGTTTCAGCGTTCATGCATTCACCAAATATTTACTGAGCACCTACCAGGTGCTAGGCACTCTGATGATGATGTGGGCTAATGAGACAGACAAAATCCCTGCTACGATAATGTTTATAATCTCCCATTACTTTTCTCTGTAAGAGGAAACAATACTGTCCCTCTCTCAGGCTTGCTGTAAGGATTAGGGAAATACGTGCTTAGTATACAGTAGGTGCTCAATAAGTATTGTGCTTGGTACACAGTAGGTGCTCAATAAGTGTTGGTTCCTGACATCCTTTACCCACAAGAGCTGGTAACTCTCTGTTCACATAGGTGATGGAGAATGGTTGGAGCCAATTCCAAGAGACTATGTTCTTCTAGAAAGAGGCATTGCACCATCCCTAACATTTGTGCAACCCACACTCTATTAGCTCATCTGAGAAAATGCTCATTTTCCTGGTCTCTGTGGACAAGACTCAGGCTCTTGCTCCCTTTTGCCTCATCACTTCCCCCTCTCCCTCCCTGTTCTAGGCGGTACCTCAGAATATACACCATCTCAACAAACCAGAGGCACCAGGCAATGCGTCAGGAAACTCTTTGTGCAATTTTGAGAGCTGGAACATGGAGCAATATGGGCTCCAGGCAACTTGTGCGATGGGGAATAGGAGAAGATAAATGTGCAGCTTCGGAGGATGAGTTTGCATAGGCAACGAGGGAAAAATAACTAACCAATGTCCACTTGAGGGTATTTTCCTTCAAGCATCTGGAGCTTTTCAAGAACCTGGATAGGAGAAATCTACATTTTTGGAATCCAGGCTGCTATTTATATAATTTCCATCTTTGAAGGCTTCAACTCCATCTTTGCTGTCTGTGTGCTAGTTATTTCTTTTTCAGGCTGAGTTTTAATAATTTCCTCTTTTTTTTTCCTCCCTGGAAGAGGGTTTAACTCTGCAACACAATCAATACGCTGAAGCCCAAATTGGAAATCTCTTTCACTACAAACGAGACAGTTCAGAAGGGAAATGTCACAGGAAAATTGTGCATTTCTTTCCATACACTTAGCGGAAGCAACACCCGGATTTCAGTAGTGTGGCTGATGCCTTTAGTAATTGGCATTCGGACTTGTGCATCCAGATGCTCCCTCTGGTGGATTAAGAGCTTAGGTGTTGTTCCTCATCAATCTTGTGACCTTTGGGCAAAGTCCCTGGCCTATCAGAGATTCAATTTCTTCATCTGTAGAAAGGTGATCATGAAGAAATATATACTACGACGTGGTTTTGGTGGAGAGGATTACATTAGATACAATTTAGAAATTCTTAGTGTGGTATTTGGAGCATAATTTATGTCTTATAAATAGAATCAAAAATTTCTTTCCTTTTTTTTTTTTTAACAGAACTGTGAGGAGCAAAAATTTCTTACCATTAAAACTTTCTGGCAAAAGGGTCTGAAGCTCACATAGCAGTGCAGGGGAAGAGGGGTTTTGGAGACCTGGCTTCAGCTCCTTGTTCTGCCACCTCTGGGATGTGGAAAGATAATTCCCTCTCTGAGACTCGTCTTCTCTTGATTTGGCGTGGGAGAGGAGCTAGGAAGAGGGCTGGGGGGTTTTTAAGGCCCAAAGAGATAATAAATAATATCTATATGTAATATACTATATGTATGATATAGTATGTAATATATGCTACTTACATGTTATATATACTATATAATACATAATATATGCTAGTATATGAGAAACTCTCTTCTATACCAAATTACACATAGCATATTATATTGTATATACACACTCTATGGAATATATGACATATCGTATATATTGAATATGCCATAGTATATTAGGTATGATACATTTTATAGTATACGTAATATACTATAGCATATAAACATTGTATGGTACATATGATATATGCTCTATCATATATATTATATAACGTAATAGCACAAATATATACTATAGTGTTCATCTTTTATAGTGATTATGACATATACTACATGTAATATAGTATCCTGTAGTACATATAATATATACCATATAATACACACTATACTATAGATTCTATATAAACTATATGTAATATAGTATACATGTAATATGTGCTATATATACAAGCAACTTTCATCTATGCTATAAATCATGTACTGTACACAGTGTAATGCACCATATATAATCTAGTAGAGATGAAAGATTTTTATAAACTGAAAAACCATGATTAATAGAAGATGGTATTATTCATATGGAAGTATAAATGACAGATAAGGTTTATCTGTGACCCTGACTCTTTTTTTTTTTTTTTTTGAGACAGAGTCTCACTCTGTTGCCTGGACTAGAGTGCCGTGGTGTCAGCCTAGCTCACAGCAACCTCAAACTCCTGGGCTCAAGCGATCCTACTGCCTCAACCTCCCGAGTAGCTGGGACTACAGGCATGCACCACCATGCCCGGCTAGTTTTTTCTATATATTTTTAGTTGTCCAATTAGTTTCTTTCTAATTTTAGTAGAGACGGGGTCTCGCTCTTGCTCAGGCTGGTTTCAAACTCCTGAGCTCAAACGATCCGCCCGCCTCAGCCTCCCAGAGAGCTAGGATTACAGGCGTGAGCCACCGCGCCCGGCCCTGACTCTTAATATTTTACATTTTACCATTCTCCAAATGTTTCTCCTTGTCTTTGCTACTCAGTTAATGAGGCCATCTTCCCCTCAGGGTGCCCATCAAAGAGCTAGGGGTCACCGCTATTCCTCCTTCCCTTCCTCCTGCCCCACACTTCCGTCACTTGCGATGCTCAGCTGCCTCTTTTGGTCCTGCCTCCAAAGCATGGCCCAGATGCACCCACTCTTCTCTGACTCCCGCCACCTCCCTAGTCCAGGCCCCCTCTGTCACCTGCCTAGACCACTATGGTAGCCTTTTAACTAACTGTTCCCTGCTTCCTCCCTCCCCTCTCTGTAATCCACTCTTCACATAGTAGCCGGAGTGAATCTGATCATGTTACTTAGCTGAAAACCCTCCATTGTTTTTCAAAAACACTTAGGATAAAATCCAGACTCCTCCCGGTGGCCTGGGAGG
Organism: Avahi laniger; assembly: GCA_963575035.1. Classification (NCBI taxonomy): domain Eukaryota; kingdom Metazoa; phylum Chordata; class Mammalia; order Primates; family Indriidae; genus Avahi; species Avahi laniger. The sequence goes on from CAUYSK010099580.1 coordinate 18,880, forward strand.
AGCTGGCTCCTGGCATCTGTCTTTATCTAGCATTACTCCCCTGACCTGCTCTGCTCGCTCCACTCCCACACACTGATCACTGTTCAGCTCTCAGATAGACTATGCATGACCCCGCCTCAGGGCCTTTGCACGTGCTGTGCCCTTTACCTGGAATGTCTTTCCCCCAAGACATCCACATGGCCCACTTCCTCACTTCATTCAGGACTCTGCTCAAATGTCATTATATCAAGGACGGACTTTCCTGACCATCCTATCAAAAATAAGGAACACCTCTCATCACTTCTGTCCCCTTATCGTATCGTATACTATCTGGTCATATATGTATGTTTAGCATTCATTATACATTCTCCAAATGAAAGAGAGGCCCCAGAGCACTTAGAGCAGTGTGTGGCACAAAACAAGTTAATACCAGTAATTATTATTATTAATTTTATTATAATAATCACTATTGTTTATAATAGAAATATCATTTCATGATTATTTCTCTTCTGAAAATCCTTTCATGAGAAAAGGTTTTGATAGTGAGAAATTTTATAGCTACAGTTTATGGGGCATACCTACATGCCTGGTATATGCTAAGTTTTTTTTTTAATTCCATCTCATTTAACCGTCACCATCACAGAATACCTTGAAGTTTGTATTATTTTAGGAAAGGAAGTGACCTCAGAATCAACTTTTTCATATTGGTAATAATAGTATTGTTATTGGAAGAGTGAATGAAAGTACAACATGAGGCCTATTCCAAAGGTTTTTCATATTACATTAGAAGACTTTAAAGCATTCAGTTCCAAGAGTGGATAGAGTGGTGGAAAGTCAGGCAATTTGGAAGAAGTACCAGCTGCAAACTCCCAGAAGAGTCCCTATCCAGGGTCAACCTTGGGGGCACCAGGATTTATTGCATGAGAGAAGACGTCATCGCCTGGCACTGTCTGCAGATCCCAGGCCCGAGGCATCTGAGAAATGGCTCCCACGGTCTGCAGGCACAATCCGTTTGCACTGGACAACGAACATCCCTGGCATATGGTGTCTGTACCTTTCACTGCGTGGCCGATAAACCTTGAGCCACATCAGAATTATTGGCCTTGTGCTCTGTCGTCTGGGACCTCCCGATGCCGTGCGGTGTGCTCACACCCACGCGCCCTTTTATTTATGACTTTTATTGAGTCTTCCGTGAACTCATAAATTGACCAACCCTCCAGCTGGTTCAAGCCCTCATCAGGAAGCTCTCATCAAAGTGAATCACCGTCTCACTGGGCACTTGTTCCCCGAAGGTTCTTTGCCAATGCCGTGATGTTTCTTGCAACTTACTTATAAAATCTGTCAACTCTGGGCAGCTCAGACCTGCTAAGCCACGGTTTTTTTTTTTTCCATTTAAAAAAAGAGTAAAATACAAAGCGGAGGGATAATGCGTGGGTTTGGCTAGGGACTCTTCCATCCCAGAACAGCATTCTGGCAATTCCTCAATTTCTGGAGCTACAGATTGGGTGAAGTTGACACACTCTTATTGTGTCCTAGAAATATTCTGAGTGATTATTGCACTAGGGATTTGGGGACAAGGCTAAGATTGACATATTCCTAAGGGTATATGGAACCAGCAACTCAAATAAAAACAGGAGTTGGACCTTGGACTTGGGATGAACTTGGGTGGGAACGATTTCCCCGAAAGCACAGGGTGCTGGGGATTCAATAGAGCTCCTCAGACATCTGTCAGGCCTTGTGCTGGGGACACAACACACATGATCTCACCCACCCCTCAACAGTCCTCTGTTGCATCTCCATTTTACAGATGGGGAAATTGAGGCTTACAAAGGTTATGTCACTATATGACTTACTCTGTGTCACATGGATAACAAATGGTAGAGACAAGTCTGAACCCAGAATCTCCTTTAATTTTATTAAAATTCACCTCTTTTATTGTACACTTCAATGATTTTTAGTAAATTTAAAAGCTGTGCAACCATCACTACAATGTAGTCTTTTTGATAATAGCCATTTTAGCTGGGGTGAGATGATATTTCACTGTGGTTTTGATTTGTATTTCCCTGATGGTTAGTGATGTTGAGCATTTTCTCATATGCCTGCCGGCCATGTGTATGTCTTCTTTTGAGAAATGTCTGTTTAACATGTTTTCTTATTTGTTATATCCCTTTCCTTTTGTTTTCTATTAGATTGGTTAAGGTTTTTGTTGCATTCTTTTTTCCTTTCTTCAATGCTTTGGAAGTGATGCATGCTAGTTCTATTCCTTTGGCGATTATCTTTGACATTTTAACTACATTATTGAATATATTATTCTTTCAAAGTATAGAGTTAATTGGGATGTCCATCCAGAGCAAGAGAAAAAACAGCATATTTTCATTTCTTATTTTACCTCTCTGCTGCTACATCCTAGGTTGAGATAGTCTGGTCTGGAACTTTAATTTCAGAATATTATTGAAAAAAAAACCATTTTAACCTGCTTTTTCCCAGAGTACTCTCTTTCAGAAAGGGTCTGAGAGTAGAAAACCTCTGCATTGCCTTCTGGCATCCAATATTACCAACGAGAAACACAACGTCAATCGGATATTCATTCTTTTTTTTTTTTTTTTTTGATACCGAGTCTCACTCTGTTGCCCGTGAGTGCCGTGGTGTCAGCCTAGCTCACAGCAACCTCACACTCCTGGGCTCAAGCAATCCTACTGCCTCAGCCTCCGAGGAGCTGGGACTACAGGCATGCGCCACCATGCCCGGCTAATTTTTTTCTATATATTTTTAGTTGTCCAATTAATTTCTTTCTATTTTTAGTAGAGACAGGGTCTCACTCTTGCTCAGGCTGGTTTCGAACTCCTGAGCTCAAACAATCTGCCCGCCTCGGCCTCCCGAGAGCTAGGATTACAGGCGTGAGCTACCGCAGCCAGCCCGGATATTCATTCTTTAGTGGGTATCTTTTTTTTTCTTCTGGGAATTTTTGGAATATTCTCTTTGTTCTCACTCTTCTAGAATTTCACCATGTTGCAACTAGCGTGGTTCTTTTCCATGTCAGACCGTTCTTATTTACAGAATATGATATCTTCTCAGCTCTTTGAGGCCGCCAGTCATACTTACATTACAGTCTTTTATTCGTTTGCTCCATCTTGGCGATTAGAAGTGTGAATTCTAGAACCAGAGCGCCAGGCTTGCAATGCCAGCCACGGCTCCTTCTAGATGTTTGAGGGAAATTTCTGTAGCTGTAGTAGGAGCAGAGGAGGGGTGATGCCAGATGCCAGTATACCATGCAGAGGAAGCACCTTTCATGCGATGCTAGTCCTGGTAGAGGTTGCCCTCGTCGATAAATCCAGAGCTGATGCAGTAGCATCTTCAACAGCACAACCTTAGGTGGAGGCTCACGGGTTCCAGCTTAGAGGCGTTAGCAGCTTCTGATCTGTGGTTATCACCTCTTCTTTTTGCTCCCCAGATACCCCCACCTTTTTCAAATTGCTCTTTCATCCATCTCCAAACCCTTATAACCAGTTCCTTTGTTGAAATACCTAGAGTGATTTCTGCTATGCTGGCAACATTGCTTTCTGAAACATGAGCATAGGACACCATCAATCTTGGGGTGGGTTGGAGGAGGGGAATGATATGAAATCGTCCACTTCTATGTATGAGAAAGACATTGGCCAACCTTGATTCTCCAGGCTCAGGAGGTCCCTCAAGTTATATTAATTGATTAGTTAATTAATTAATTATATGATTAGTCGTAGCATGATGCATTGAACCTAGCTAGTCAATGCTTGGATGTCAGGTAATCGATGCTAAGACTTCCTTTGGGACTTTTGCTTTCTAATTCATCCTGAAGATAAGCTGAAAATAAACCAGTGATATACTGAGTTAATTTAATTGGGCACCCGTCCAGGAATTCTGCTTCTTTCTCTCCTATCCTGGCCTTCCACGTGAAGTCAGCAGCCCCAGGAGGAAGGCAAGTGAAGGACTAAGCTACGCTCCACACAAAATGGTGATCTCCCTATACCCTGAGTGCTCCAGCCTTGCCCCAGATCGCAGAATCCACACGGACTCTTTTTATCGAAGCCTGTCAGGCTTCAATATAGTTTTATAGACAATGTCAGGAGGAGCGATTGGGGCCAGAGAAAAAAGGTGCCCAGGCACAATTGCTAAAACGTCTCTTGAGGTCTGCAGCAGCCCGCAAGGTCTCTGCTGATTACTTTAAGCAAAGCTCTTCAGTTTCTCTGCGGGGGACTTCTCTCTAAGTAACTACAATCAGGTTAGCAGGTAGCTGAGGAAACAAGGCTGAACAATGGGTTTTCCCGTACAAGTTAGTTCCTACCAGCAAGAGTCTAAATCTGGTTTTTTTCCAGCCCCGCTTGGAGATGAAGGGAAGAGTTCAGTCACCCTGCCGAGGAGAAAAATAGGCCGTTGTTGCCAAGAGAAAGTACGTGTCCTAGATTCGAAGGATGCACCTTGTCTGGAGGGTTTCTAGGTCTCAGTGGAATGGTCTGCTGACATCGTCTCACCTCCCTGAGTACCTAGGAAGGCAATGAATGTGAAGATGGATTCTTCATGGGGCTAGACGCCCGGGATCTGATATCTGAAGCTTCCAGCACTGTGTCAGTTCATCCGCTTTTCTCCCACTAGAGAAACCCTGCTTCCTTACCAGCATAGGTCACCTCTGTGTCTTTTCGGTCAAGCTCCCAGGCTGGCTCTTATCACGCTGGTTCAGAATCTGCTGTAGAAGAACCCCCCTTCCTTGAGCCAGGCAGTCGGTGTCCAAGCCCCTGTGGGATCTCATTAGAGTCGTGTTACTCTGGGCAAGTAGCTTCACCTTTCAGAATCTCAGTTTCTCCACCTGTAAAATGGGGGTGGTGCTAGAGCCTGAACCACTTGCTTCAGAGGGTTGTGCTGAGTGTCAAAGGGAATGATACCACGGGAGTGTTGGCAACCTGCACTCTTAGCTATCTGAGCGTGTGCCTGTTCCCTCCCATGTTAGAAACCGTGGCAGCACACTAGAAGAGGCTCTATTTTATCTACAAGTATTTTGTTTTATCTACTAATCATTTGGTCAACACTTAGATGTCAATTGACTTGTTTAATGCCCTGAGGGAAGGAGGTATCTTATACGATGTGAGAAAGGTCTTCTCTGTGGCAAGCCGTGGCTTCTCGAGCTTTTACATGCATACGAATCACCAGGGACCTTGTTAAAATGCAGATTCTGATTCAGGTCTGAAGCAGGGCGAGAGATTCTGCATTCGTAGATTCTGAAGATCACAGTTTGAGTAGCAAGAACCTGGGAAATGTGATCTCTTCCCTGGGAGCTCTCTTGACGTGCAATACTTGTGTTTCCTTGTCTCAGCTGACTCAACTTCTGCAGTCTGGCGTGACCCATTCAGCTCAACAGAAGTTATACAAACATCTCTGTGACTGTAAGTACCTCCAGCTGCAGGAAAAAAATAAATAACATTTGCACAAGGGCCAACATTTGGAAGTACACCCATGAAGAGGAGTAGCGCAGCATTGGCTGCAAACATTGTGCTACACAAACATAGGCTGTCACATTGGTGAGGGCAGAGATGCCATTTTCATTGCTCGTTTGTGGGAAAAAACATGAGAGCTGGCTCCTGTTTGCCTTCCCGGATAGCCCTGACCCTCAGTGAATGTTTGATGTGCCAGAAGTGCCTCCGATGAGTGGGATGTTAAGCAAACCTCCCCCTGCCCTGGATGCCTATTGCTTCCGGCTTCAGAAAAACTGATCGCAACTTTTACAGAACCTCTCCTCCGCACGCTGTTGTATTTCTTTCCACATACAGCTGAACTTGTGACCCAAGACTGAACCTCCACCCGTCTTGTCCCGTAAGTTCTGATTTATAAGGTCAGGGTAGGCAAAGAAGCCCTTAGACTCTGCTGGTTGGTATGTCCTGTAACCCTAAAATAACCACATTTATCACTTTTTATTCCCAAAGCTCCTATTGAGTTCAACTCTCCTAGGATTCATTTAGAGGGGACAAGTGGCACTCATCAGTTTAGCATTTTTGCACCTCTGTGTCCCCCGTGGCCCAGAACAATATTGTCACATGATGATCAAATCCTTTTGACATTAGTAAGTCCAATGCAGAGTGTTGAGTGACTCAAAAGATCCATGCACTGAAAGACATAAAATATTTTATTTTGTTTTTTTGCATTATAAAGCATTGGGAAGTGTAAGAATCTTCCTTCCTTTGATCTGTGTTCCTTCCTTCCTTTTTTCACCTATTTCTGCCATTTGGTATAATGCCCACATGCTGGCGAAGAAGGAAAACAAAGACTAGAAGGGCAAAAGGATCCAAGGAAAGGAAAATCAAAGGTAAACAGAGTTTATTACGTTTGGATTCAGGGTCCCCCCCCCCGCCGCCCCTGCCCCCGGCTCCCCGCAAAACAAGCGAGCAGGCAAACAAAGAAACTCTGCAGGGGTTGACAGGAGATGAGAAAAGTTTCAGAAGACTTTTCTCAGAAAGAGCCCTCTGCTGATTTACAAGCAGCATGTCTGCTGTGAGGATTTCGAAGGAGATGAAAACGTATCGCTAGCCATCCAGACATTTGTCAAAACAACTGAATTCTGCGAAGTGGAAAGGATGAGCGAAAGAACCGGTCCTGGCGAAAGAGGTTCAGAATGGGCTCTACTGTGTCAGAATTTTTCTACAAAGACAAGGAAGCTTTTAGCTGTGTGAGATAAAGCCTTTTGCTAAATGAGAAACCAATAGACCTTGGAAAGGTGTTCAGTTTCACCCTGAAGGGCACTCGCCTTTGTCAGCGCTGGGTGTGTGGTCACAGCTGTCTCAGTGTTCTTCACCATCCTTCCTGGGCCTAGGGGACCTGTCTGGTTTAGGGATTCAGTGTCCTCCTCTTGAATAGGGGGATGGGTTCAAAGCACCTTGATTTAGAGTCCCACCATCTCTCTTACAGAGGGGAAAGGTAATTTCCCAAAAGGAGGCAGGGATGCTGTTACCAGAAGACAGAGGATTTGATATTGGGTAACTGGAACCAACAGTGTCTTCTGCACTTGGAGAGTGAAACTTGGCTCCAATACCTAACTCAGCCTCCACTGATGGCACAGCTGCCTGGACCACTGTGGATCTGACTTCCCATGCCGTGTTTGTTAAAAGTGCATTTGTTCTGAAGCGTGATGTTCCAGCCGCAGTGGGCACTCCCAGTGCTCAGATCTTAGTTCCTAAATACCACTGTCTGCTGTAAGTTACCAGGGCTCTTTGGAGAAATGGCTGATCCCAGGGCTGGGGAAGGAAAGGCACAAGTATATTTGAAACATCTTTTTTTGTCAGAAATTATGATGTGCTAAAAAAAAAAAAAAAAGATAGGGGCATGTCACAATGATATAGGAGCCAGCTTGAAGGGGTTCCCACTTCAAAATCTGGGTCAAAAATCTTCAAATTTGGCTTCCTAACTGGGATAATCCGAGCGTCAAAATTAATAATGACAGAAATGGATTATAACACATGGAATTCATGAGTCCGTATTGATATTAAGAAAGAAGAAAGACAAGGGAGGGAGAAGGGAAGTGCTTATCTACTGAAGAATGCCAACTACTAAGTGTAGAGGGAATGGTAGACCTGGAAACTCACATTTTGCGACCACCATGGAAATACTCAACTCATGCAAGAGTCGTCAATGCAAGCTAGATGGAATATTTTTGGGAAGGGTATGGTGCAGTTTCAAAATATTTTCCCACGGATCCTTTATTAATTCATATAAGATCTTTCGCTTAGCATAATGTTTTCAAGGTTCATCCTGTTGTAGCATGTGTAGGTACTTCATTCCTTTGTATTAGTGAATAATATTCTACACTACATTTTGTTGATGAACATTTGGCTTGTTTCCCTTTTTGGCTCTTATGAATAATGCTGATATGAACATTCATGTACACGTTTGGGTATGGACATATGTTTTGATTTCTCTTGGGCATATATGGTAAGAGCCAAATTGCTGGGTCCCATAGCTTTTGCTTTTTAAAATGTGGCTACTAGAAAATTTAAAATTAACTATGTGGCTTGCACTATCATTTTATGGCAAAATGCTGATCTAACCAAACCAAATTTCCTGAGAAGCCCTCGTCTTGTCAAGTAACAAGGAAAATAAATTTGCCAATTACAGGTGGCTTGGTCTCTTAAAGTACTTCCTTTTCCCCCACATGTAAAACAATTTTTTTCAGATAAATATTCAGCTGGTTTAAAAAATTCAATTCCTTTGTGAGAACTGTTCCTCCCTTTCCCTGCCTGTCCAAAGATGGTGCCTGGGTTCGAGGGAGAGCTGGGGGTGAGGCTGGTTCTCACATTCTCCTTGGGATCTTGACTGGTCCTGGGCAGTGTGGTCCTGGGCAGTGTGGCACTTTCGTCTCGTCCCTGGGGATCTGGCAGGCTTTCCCGATGTGGCAGACAGAGCCTTCAGAAGATGAAGGCTCTGGCCTCTGCTTCACTAAGCACGCCATGAGGCTGTTTCTCCTTAGCTCTGGGCGCCTCCCTGTTGCTGCATGGACCCCAGAGGGTCTCCCCAGCTGAGTCTCTGCCTAAGTGCCTCCCTCGGGCCTTTCCAAACTCACATGGTTCCAGCACCATGACAAACATGGAGAATTATCCCAGGCGATCAGAATTGTCTAGGAATATACCCCTGAGACACAAGGAGCAAGTCTTGCACTGGTAATTCCCCAACATTGTCTAGTTACTAATACTTTTACTTTCTCTAGCTTCCCACTGCACAGAACGAGGCAGTAAATTTCACTGGATTTGACCAGGACTATTGGTGATCTTGATTTATTTTATTTTATTACACACAAAGTCTCACTCAGTTGCCCAGGCTGGAGTGCAGTGGAGTGATCGTAGCTCACAGTAACCTTGAACTCCTGGGCTCAAGTGATTCTCCTGCCTCAGCCTCCTGAGTAGCTAGGACTGCAGGAGTTCACCACTATGCCTGGCTAATTTTTAAAATGTATTTATTTTTATTTTTTGTAGAGATGGGGGCCTCATTATGTTGCCCAGGCTGGTCTCAAACTCCCGGCCTCAAGCGATCTTCTTGCCTCGGCCTCCCAAAGTGCTGGGATTACAGGTATGAGCCACTGTGCCCAGCTGTGACCTTGATTTAAAAAAATAATAAATTCTGTGCTAATGGTTACCCAGGTGAGTACATCTGTGCACATATAAGTGTACATTTAAAATGAGTGCATTTTATTCTACGTAAATTGTATCCTAGCAAAGCTGATTTAAAGAAAGAATAAGTTAGATTTATATACACTGTCCTGGAAGATATTTATGATATAGTGGTAAGATATTTTTGCATTAAAGAAGGTTTCAGAGCAACGAGTAAAGATAACATTTTTGTAGGTAAAATAGGAACAAAATCTCTATATATTTTCTACATTTCTAGGATAAACACAGAAAGATTGTAAAAAACAATACAAACTACTTGTCCAAAAAGGGATTGGCTGCTAGAGAAAAGTGGGGGGGAAAAGGATTAAGTTTTTCTCTGTATCGCTCTTTATTGTTTAACTAGTCTTAATGTGCATATAGTACAAAGGTCATTTTTTGATTAAAAACACAATAATTCTGACCAAGATAACTTGAAAAAAAGAAAAAAATAAAAATAAAAAACATGATAAAGAGAAAATAATAATAGTAATAGGTCAGTTAAACTTGATAATGGTTGTCTGGTTCTAGGGGCACATGCCTCAGGGTTTTTAATTTAAAAAATTATATCCAGATTTTTATTGTGCCTCAGAATTTTTGTATTCAGATTAGTTGCTCCTGGTGCGTACTCTCATTGCACCCTGTAATTTTTAAAATAGCACTTATCCAAATTTATTTTTAATTTTTATATTATTTTTTCAGCGATGGGGGGATCTCACTATGTTGCCCAGGCTAGAGTGCAGTGGCTATTCAGAGGTGCGATCATAGCACACTGCAGCCTCACATTCCTAGACTCAAGTGATCCTTCCATCTCAGCCTCTGGAGTAGCTGGAACTACGGGCTCAAGCCACCATGCCTGGCTAATTTTCTTTTTTTTTTGAGACAGGGTCTCCCTCTGTCGTCCAGGCTAGAGGACAGTGGCGCCATCATAGCTCACTGCAACCTCAAACTCCTGGGCTCAAGAGATCCTCCTCCCTCAGCCTCCTGAGTAGCTGGGACTACAGGTGCACCCCACCAAGCCTGGCTAACTTTTTTTACTTTTTGTAGAGACAGAGTCTCACTATGTTGCCCAGGCCGATCTCCGACTCCTGGCCTCAAGCAATCCTCCTGCCTTGGCCTCCAACGTGCCGAGATTATAGGTGTGAGCCATTGTGCCTGACCCTAATTTTTTGTGTTTTAAAAACGAAACGCCAGACTTCATTTTTTTTAGTTTTTTCACTGATGTCATTTTCCTATTCTGGGATCCCATTCAGGAGACCACATGGCATTTAGTTTTATGTCTCCTTAGTCTCCTCTGATCTGTGGGAGTTTTTCAGTCTTTCCTTGTTTTTCATGAACCAGACAATTTTGAGGACTGCTCAGGTATTTTGTTGAATGTCCCTCAGTTTTGGTTGCGTGACGTTTTTCTCATGACTCCTCACTAGTGACGTTGACCTTGACCTCAGCGTCAAAAACAGCGTCTGCCAGGCCTGTCCACTGTGAAGTTCCGGCTTTCCTTTGCCACACTCAACTCACGCTCCACGTTTGTTAGAACACCGTTACTAAGTCCAGCCCGCACTCAGAAACAGTGAAATTGGTGGTAGGAGGGTATCTGCGGATATTATTTGGAATTCTTGTGTAAGGAAGGTCTGCTTCTTCTGCCCAAGCACATGTATTTATTCAATCATTTATTTCATACTTCGAGTTATAATCCAATGCTGTATTATTTATTTGGTTGCTTAAATTGTTCCAACTTTGGTGGCGGGGAGCTTTTCCAGATTCGTTCCTGGTGACGTGCCCCCTCCTTTTGTTTGAGCACTTACTTGCTCTTTGCCAGTGCAAGATGCTCATCCGGTATTGTCGCTCCCCCACCCCTAGAAACAGCCGTTTCTCCAAAGAGCCCTGGTTCCTGGAGAATGATACTGAGGAAAGAAGTATGGGATACGGTGACAAACTTTATTTTTATTGTTGTTTAATCATTCCCATGCTTCCCCTTAGGCTGTAAACCCCCTGTTGGGCAGGGGTGGTCTCTCTCGCCATATTGTCTCTTATACCTAAAATATCTGTTAATTGTTGGATGAATGAAGTTCATTGGAGCAAGATTTAGCGTTTTCTTTGTTTCTTCTAACGTTGCCACTAAATTTACTTTCATCTGATACCATCATTTAGCTAGATCAAGAAAATGAGTCATGCCTTATTTTAACTCCCTGTCATTATGAATCTTCTGATGTCCCACATAATGAAGACATTTGTAATGCATTCACTGAGTATGTACTACCCTGCATGCGTTTCCACAGCAGTCGTCCACAATCATTGAATATTTGCAATTCTGGGTTACTTGTTTTTATTTCTGGCCAGGGATTTGAAAAGGAAAGTGGTAATAGGATAAAAAAAAAAAACAAAAAACGAAAAACCAAGTAAACTGACTGTTTTCTCCTGCTACATACACTCAACAACTCACTTCTGTGACCAGATGTGTGGGCTTTTCCCATACATCAGTGCCCCGCACACCAACCGGGCATCTTCTAGTTCAATTAAATTCCGACACTGTACCTGGAGTTGGAGTCACATCCCACAGGTTAACGGCTCAGTCCCACAAGACTGCCTCCGTTTCAGACGCCAATCGTAAGTCTGGGCCTCTGGAACTGGCTGGCTACAAATGAGCGGTCCCCATGGCCCCTTGCTCGATTCAGTCCTTTGCCGGAGTGGCTCACAGCATTCAGGAAGGCACTGCACTTAACATTTACCGATTTATTGTAAAAGATATTGCAAAGGATCAGATGAACAGTGAGGCAGAAGAGATGCACAGGGCGAGTGTGGGGAAGGGGTGTGGAGGTCCCACGCCTCTCTGGGTGAGCCACCCTCCACGTGTTCAGCAACCTGGAAACTTCCCAAATACCATAGTTCAGAGATATTTTTATGGAGGCTTCATCACGTAGACATGATCGATTATTAAGTCAATCTCCAGCCCTTCTCCCTTCCTGGAGGATGGGGGTGGGGCTGACATTTCCAAGCTTCTAATCCTGGATTGCTCTTTCTGGAGACCCGACCCCATGCACGTGCCCCATTGAGAGTCACCTCATTAGAGCAAATGACGCTCCCACCATCCAGGAGATTCCAAAATATTAGGAGCTCTGGCAGGAACCAGGATCAAAGATCAGATATTTGAACAAAAGATTTTCCTAGCACTCCTGTTGCTCAGGAAACTGTAAGGGAACTGAGGATAAAGACCAAAAATATATATATTTCTTATTATAAATTGCGATATCACAGAAAGATACATTGTTGCTCCCTTCTACTCTAATTCTTCTCCTTCTGCCTATTTCCATATGTTAAACTGGGCCAGAATCTTAAGACCTAAATCTGAAGTCAAATCTTCCCAGTTGCCTTGCTATTTTCCTGTCTAAAATGAGATCTCCCCCTATCTCTGGATCCCAGGAGTTTGTATTTACACTGTGGTATTTACATTTTTCATTGTAATTATTTATATATGTCATAATCCTTCTGTAACACTGTAAATTAATCTCAGGCAGGGTTCATATCAGATTCAACTTCTTGCCTACAAATAACAATGAGAAATCAATTCTTCAAAGGGATTGGAAATTTTAAAAATTAAATTATGGCTCTGTAATAACTAAATTCCAGGAGGGAAAAAGAGAGAGCAAATAAATCCGTTGATCAGAAGGAATGGGAAACTATAAAAGTTAAAATTCTAGCTATAAAGGTACAAGTGATAGCTATGTGGAAGTTAGCTAAAGAATCTAATACTACAATAAAATTCCCTTTTCCATCTTTAACCCCTTAGGTTTTGTCCAAAATATCCCAGCCAACCAACCAAATAACTAACAAACAAAAAACCCCCCAGTCAATATCATCTGGTATTGAAGAAAATATGATGAGCAGGTTAAATATGTACAGTTGGAGGAGGAGGAATCTACCTAGAATTATAAAAAATGCACATACAAGGAAATTTATTACCACATTTTTTGTATCTGTGAAAACCAGAACAAACTGGAAGCCACCTGAATGTCCACCAATAGCAAATGACAATAAAATTTGGAATGTCTATACTATGGAATATTATGTAGCTACTAAAAACAAATTAGATCTCTAGCTATTTTTCCAAAGAGATGTTTATGGTGTCCTGCAAAGTGATAAAAGGAAGGAACAGAGACATGAGGTGAGTTTTGTGAAAACACCAACCCCCCGTACGTCAGTACTGAGGAGGAGAAGGTAGGACAGGGGCCAGGTTCTGCGCTCTCCCACCAGGAGGCCAGGTAGCGTCTCATTCAGAAAAAGACATGCTCACCCTGGCAGGGGCCGTGATCCGTTCGTCTCATTGTTTCCCACCGGAAGGAAGTATTTGTGCCTAGCGTTTTAGGGATTTTGGGTCCCCTTTGGGGATTTGCACTACCTGAGGACAGTGCATGTCATCATGGCATCTTGAACTTTAGATAAAGGAGAACCAATTCATGTTGGTTAAATTTTTCGTTTGTGGCATTTAAAAGCTCTGAGCTTTATCTTTTAGGGGGTGAGATTAAAAGGGCTATCAGTGGCTTGGTGTGGTGGCTCACGCCTGTAATCCTAGCACTCTGGGAGGCTGAGGCAGGAGGATCGCTTGAGGCCAGGAGTTCGAGACCAGCCTGAGCAAGAATAAGACCCCCGTCTCTACTAAATAGAAAAATTATCCAGGCATCATGGTGCAAGCCTATAGTCCCAGCTACTCAGGAGGCTGAGGCAGGAGGATCACTTGAGCCCAGAAGTTTGAGGCTGCTGTGAGCGAGGCTGACGACACTGTACTCTAGCCCAGGCAACAGAGTGAGACTATCTCAAAATAAATAAATAAATAAATAAAATAAAAAAAAACGGGGACTATCAGCTTTTTCCTTTTTGCTTAATGAGGAAGGGCTTGTAGATCATTTACAATGCCACTTACTTCCACTCAAATGGAGGACGAATGTATAAAAGATGCTCAAACTCACCAGTGTCAGAGAAATGTAAACTAAAGTAACAATGAGCTATGTCTCTCAGGCTGGGAAACAGTGGAAAAGGCCAATCACACCTATTATTGCTGGGAAAGCAGGAAGCGTGTTACTCTCCTATATTGCTGGTGAAGATGAGAATCATTTCAGCTGTGTTGGCCGCATTTATTAAAATCCAAATATGCAGATTATTAAAGATTACTGTATAATACTGGATATATACCAAATCATCTAGGCAATAACGTGAGTGTAAATTATAAAGAATAATGGTATAATGAAATCACTTTCAGCCTAAGAACTGCATGATCACCAGTACTGTTGAAACCACCTGCAAGCTCATCTCCACTCTGTTTCCTCTGCCTGCTCTGCCCTTGTAGAGGGAGGTAGCCACAATGCTGTTCTCCTGCTTTACTCTTTCAAAAACAGTTAAAAAGAAATACGTATACTCTCTGACCCAGCAATCCCACTCCTGGGGCTCTATCTCCTAGAAATAGAAGCGGCAGTACATAAGGACATTTGTGGAAGGGATGTTTATTGCAGCATTGTTTGTAGTAGCAAAAGAGAAATGAGTGAATGCTCATTAATGATTGAATAAATTACAGGACGTCCACACCATGGAATTTTCTGCAGCCATTAAAAAAACGATGAATTAGAGCAATACCAGATGCCTTGGAGGGATTTCCATGGGATGTCGCAGAATGAGAAAATGGGAGCCGGGAAAGCGTGTGTAAAATGACAGATGTCTATGTATTGTATAGAACGTGTAAATACATGTATTTGTGTGTGATTATGTGAGCACAGAGACAAATTTGGAAGAATATACCCTAAGGTGGCAGCAAAGATTACCAGAGAGAAGAAGGGTGGTGTGATGTGATGGGGAGAGAGGACTGAGCAAAAAGAGAAGAAAAAAAATGGGAGGTCAAAATCAAAATTCCTTTTTTTTTTTTTTAAAAAGACAGGGTCTTGCACTGTTGCCTAGGCTGGAGTGCAGTGATGCAAACATAGCTCACTGCAACCTCCAACTCCTGGGCTCAAGTGATCCTCTTCGCCTCAACCTCCCAAGTAGCTGGGACTACAGGTGCTTGCCACCACACCTGGCTGATTTTTAAGACTTTTTGTAAAGACAGGGTCTCACTATGTTGTCCAGGCTGGTCTTCAACTCCTGGCCTCAAGTGATTCTCCCACCTTGGTCTCTCAAAGTGTTAGGCTTACAGGTGTGAGCCACTGCACCTGTTCCCAAATTTCTATCTTATTTTTGTCCCAGGGTTTGTGTGAGAATTTCACCAGATGATGCAAAAGCTTTTTGGAAAATATTCAGTGCTCTGCCCCAATGTGTGATGGTGGTACTTATTATGATGTGCAAATGATACTTGCAACAGTGATATGATTTTGAGCAAATAATTTTATTGCTCTAGGCCTAATAAGGTTTTGTCTGTAAGACAGGGATAATAACTAGCCTAATTAATAGCTGGTATCCTTCCAGATGAACTATTGAAATTATTCTGCTGGGATAAAAGGTACAGTCCTCAAGTATGATAACATTCAAAGAATGACCTGCTTAGCTGATTGCTAAACCATTTCCTTCTTTTGCATTTTACTCACACCACCTTTAAGACGATATTGTTAGGTCTGCGAAAATGGGCGATGTATAATCCCTTAGGACCATTGATCACGATGCAATGGAAGTTGACAGGTCACAGAAGATACGGACACTGTATTAGCTTCCTAGGGCTATTGTAACAAATTAGCACAAACTGGGTGGTTTAAAATCACAGAAATTTATTCTCTTGCCATTCTGGAGGTCAAAAGTCTGAAATCAAGGTGTTGGCAGGGTCATGCTTCCTTTGAAGGCTTTAAGAGAAGAAGCCTTCCTTGCCTCTTCCTGGCGTCTGGCGGCTGCCGGCAATCCTCGGCGTTCCTTGGCTTGCAGCTGCGTCTCGCCTGTCTCCGCTCTGTGGTCTCATGGCTTCCTCTCCCTGCGTCTCTCTGTGTCTTCACATGGCCTTCTAATAAGGATGCAGTCGCTGGCCCCCCTAATCCAGTGTGACCTCATCTTATCTTAACTAATCCCATCTGCAAAGACCTCGCTCCAAATGGGTCACATTCTGAGGCTCTGGGTGGACATGAATTTTGGGGTGCACTATTCAACCCAGTGCAGACACGTGAGGCGGTTTTGCTTTCTCTTCCTTCCCTGCTTTCCGCCTCTGCCTGAAGGTGGTGTTCTCTGGGAGCCCTGGAGCTGGCGTTGTCCGCTCTGAGATGGATCACAGTGGGTCTTACCAGAAATTTGCAGCCAACCCCCTGCGAGCATGACCAAGCCACCATTGCCAGGAGAGATGTGGGTTCAGGTGGAATATTCTGGAAACTTTTACACTTTCATTTTTTAGAGAAAAAATTATGGGCCAATGCAACTTCCAATCACCTTTTCTCTTCACTTTATTTGGTATTCTGGTCAGCAGAATTTTCCTTAATTTTTGCAGAAATGCGAAAAGCAAATAAGCATGAATTCTAAAACTAAGAGGGACTCTAGGGGACAAAGAGCCTTTAGGCACAGCATAATTATTAAGCAAGCTGAAGCTTTCAACCACGACCTCCAGAGAGTGCACATTCTTTGCTGGCTATAGATCAGCCGGCTGTTCCACAGAAGAGGCTCTAGCAGCACAGTGGACCCTGCCTAGAGCCGGTGTGTGTTGTTTCCTTCCCAGCAGACAGACGCACAGGTCCCCACTGGGGCCCAAGGGGATGTGCTCAGGGCTCTTGTGTAACAAAAAGTGAGGCTTCACAGTGGAAAGCCCAAGGAAAGGTCTTAAAATTGTGCAAATCATGGCTGTAATTATGACAAATCTATTTTTAATTTTAATATTTTTTACTGCGGTAAAATACCCGTAACATAAAATTTACCATTTTAAGTGTGCGACTCAGTGACATATAACACATTCACAGTGTCGTGCAATCATCGGTACTCTCTAGTTCCAGAATATTTTAATTTCTCCGAAAGAAAACCCTGCACCCATTAAACAATCACTCCCCATTCTTGTCCCCTCCAGTCCCCGGCAACCACGGATCTGCTGTCTGTCTCTGTGGGTTCGCCTGTTCCGGACATCTCGTGTAAATGGAAGTGTACAATATGCGACCTTTTGTGTCTGGCTTGTTTCACCAAGCATAATGTTTTCGAGATTGATCTATGTCAGTACTTCGTTCCTAGTTTCTATGTCTGAATAATACTCCATTGTGTGGATAGACCACATCTTATTTATCCATTCACCAGTTGGGCAAGCCTGTTTTTAAACTTCTCTTATCTAACAGGTATGCCGTGTTTAAAAGTTTTTATGTTTAGATTTATAGAAATTTGTAAAGATCACACAGAGTCTGTCTCCCTACCGCACCTCCACCCCCAGCCTGGTTTCCTTCATTGTTAACATCTTATATCACCAACGTACATTTGTCCAGACTTGGGGATGGGCACTGGCACATTGTCAGTAACTAAACTCCAGACTTTATTTGGATTTCACCATTTTTTTTCCCCATTCATGTTCTCTTTCAGCTCTGGGACCCAATCCAGGGTACCACATTTGCATGTAGTTGTCAGGAATCCTGAGTCGTTCTGGTCTGGGACAGTTTTTCACTCCTAACTTTTCATGACCTTGACAGTCTTGAGGAGCACTGGTCAGGTATCCCCTAGAAAGTCCCCCAGTCTGGGTTTGCTGGGTGCTTTTCTCATGATGACGCTGGAGCAGTTTGTTTTTTGTGCATGTTATCCAGACTAAACTCCACCTGGAGTAATTTTGCCTGTAAAGATGTGACCCTAGAGGTGTTTAAAGAGGGCTTTAACTTGTCTTTTCTTTCTTCATTTAAGTGACTGCAGATGCTATCCAATCCACTCCCCAAGGGCTCTGCGGGGAGTTGGGACCCCACTTTACAGATGAGGCAGCATGTACCTTATGTGTGACAGAGAGGAATTCCAACCCAGAGGCCAATGCCATGTTCTGTCCATAACTCCACTCCTGATGGGCTGCTAACAAATTGGTTTGGCCAACGGCACGTTCACCTGGACCCTTGGTTCCCCCTTTGGAGGAATTTCAGTATCACCTAATTAGGTAACAGGGTAACTGGGCAACCATTACTTATAATAGATGTGGAGTTGTAAATTATTCTATTTAATTAAGAACTGCACGTTTCCTATTAAAGAAAAGCTTATCATAGGTTAGTAAATTTATTGGGAACACTTAACTTCAGCTAATTAAGCTGTTTGAACTCAAGGCGAGGGCATTCATTAATAATCAAGCCCAAGCAGTTAAGGGCAATTAGTGAAAACAGCTGGTCTTTATCTCACTGATAAAGGATGGTTAATAGAGATCTTTACAGCTGTTATAAACCTCCCCAAGCAGCATCTTCTTCAAAAGTTTGCATTAGTAAAGAACACAGGAGAAGAAACTAATTTAAAAGGGCTGAACGTTGGAAGCAATCTTGGGTTTCCAGCCCCAAAGTAATGTCCAGAAGGAAAGTGAAACCCACCAACAGTGGACTCTTTCCTAGCAGCGTCCATACCCCTGGGGGAGTCTGACCTCAGAGTCAGCAGCAGAATTGTTCTAGTTCCAACTGGGCGAGGATTGGTCCTCTGTATATGCAGAGATTGTATTTCCTGAAAGAAAAATGCAGCAATGGGCTCTGCATTTTTTCTGATCTACAAATGTCTTTACGTAGAAAGTCTCACAGAATTCTCATAACATCACATTTAACAACTTGAACTTTAGAAATTTTAAAGTGTTCAACTTATTAGGACCAGCTTCTGTTTCAGGAATCAAGTCGCATGATGCATGCTGAGATTTGAGGGAAATTAGCAATGCTCCTACTACATACAAACAGGGTTCTCCCTGGCCAGATGGTGGAGATTCCAGCTGGGATAATACCATCATCACATTGCCGTAGAACATTCATGGATTGCCTGTTGTGTGCTGGGTACCATCCTGGCATGTGGCATCACACAAGAGGGCCGAGGCCCTGTTTTTTTAGTGCTTGCAAATCTAATGGAAGAGGGACGGACAATAAGCAAGTTGATAAACAAGGTGATCGTGGACTCTGATCAGTTCTTTGAAGGTGGTAACTTGAGGCAGAGCGGTTTTCACATTTCAGCCCTCTTGTTGTCTTGCCCACGTACCCACCTGTGACAGTATCTGTTCCATATTTCTTTTTCTAGTTGCCTCACATTGTTTTAAACTTCAATACATTTATTTGCGAGGAAGACTTTATATTCCTGCAATAAGTGGAAAACCAGTATCAGTAATCAGAAATTGAAGGTAATCAGAAGAATAAATACATAACTATTAAGACGAAAACTGTCTTGTACCACCTAGAAGTAGCTCGGGAAGCACCAGTAGTGTGCGTGCCATGTGTTGGAAACATCTAGAAGGGTTGAGGGGTCACCGAGGGTGCCACCGGAATGTGTTCGAAAGTTCGCGTATTGGCAACTTAATCGCCAATGCAACAGTGTTGAGAGTTAGGGCCCTTAGGAGGTGATTAGATCACGAGGGCTCTGCTCTCGTGAATGGACTAATGTTGTTATCTCAGGTAGGTTCCAGATCATTCTGTGTGTGGGGGCTGCCCTGTGTGTCGTAGGATGGTTAGCAGCCACCCTGCCCACTACCCGCTTGATGTCAGCAGCACTCTCCCTGCACAGCTGTGACAACAAAAATATTTTCAGACATGGCTAAATGTCTTTTGGAGGACAAAATCACCCCCCACAAAGAATCACTGGACTGAATGAACATTTGCTCTTGCAACCCGTGGTTTCTTTTTTTTTTTTTTTTTTTTTTTGAGACAGAGTCTCACGCTCTTGCCTGGGGCGAGTGCCGTGGCATCAGCCTAGCTCACAGCAACCTCAAACTCCTGGGCTCCAGCAATCCTACTGTCTCAGCCTCCCAAGTAGCTGGGACTACAAGCATGAGCCACCATGCCCGGCTAATTTTTTCTA